>OZ029917.1:33426504-33709004 GCA_964023275.1 Norana najaformis
TTTTTTCCGTTTTCACTCTGATCGAGAGGAAACTGTACAATTTATGTAAATTGTAATTTGAAAAAATATCTCAGCGCAACACAAGTACATAATTGAGACCAGTTTATTCAGCGGCCAGCGCAGTCTACAAGAGCTGGTGAGTGTTGACTTGTTGGTCTATTTCGAATCAGTTTCAGGTGAATAATGAATGTCGAAATTAAAAAGTTTATTAGGCCAGTTAATTTCGGAAACCATGGCTTGCATTAATGGTAATTATAAGTTCTCACTAGTCTGGGGTAGTTGTTACTGTATTCTTAGTCAATCGTATGCACACATCTGGATTTGCGAAGTTGAAACTGTTGAAACAGAGTATTTGGCCCGGGCTTGAATCATGGCGCCTATACTAATATAGCGCTACAACAATTTATTGCTGCGCTATAGAAACAGCAACATGGCGACTGTCCATAACAACCGTTTGGTAGTTGATAAACCAATGCCGCCTTAATGTTGTTAACGTACGCATTGATAACAAAATAACTTTGCTTCAAGAGTATTTATTCAGTGTATTTGCGTCTGGTTATTGTACGTCCTATTACCTGCAGTCACAACATTCATGTCTACATTTTGTGCAATTTTAATGTAAACGCTGGTTTATCTGCCTTGAGCAAGCCTTTGCTGTAGTCACTAGTCTAGATAGCTACATCGGTAAAAGCGTACGCCAGGGAGCCTTAAATGGCGTGGCGCCCATTCAAACGGGCAGCGGTGCAGCAGGATCGCGCCCGATAAATTCATTGCAAAATGAGCTGGGTCGAGGTCATACGGTCGCGATATTAAACCTATGCATTTGCATTTTAGTTTTGGATAGGAGGACGGATGATCTAATTTCTGTCGGATGACTTCTAAAGCGCCACTATAGATAGCAACACGAGGCATCCGAGTGATGGTCACTTCAGGCGGCATCATAGTTTACAATACTTTATCAACTACCCAACAGATGAAGTTTGGTCTTGTTTACATATTAATTTTATGATTTTACAGTGAAAGCTAAGACGATGCTTTAGCAGCAAGACATGTTGTCATAAGCTGTATAAAGGTGGTTTCACGATCGAGTGTGTGCAGAAAGAGGTAAAGTAAATTAGGTTAACGTCAAAAGAGGTAAAGTAAATTAGGTTAACGTCAAAAGAGGTAAAGTAAATTAGGTTAACGTCAAAAGAGGTAAAGTAAATTAGGTTAATGTCAAAAGAGGTAAAGTAAATTAGGTTAACGTCAACAGCCCTGGCAACCATGCATGAGATGTCGTGAAACACTGGATATTACTAGAAATCTGTGTAATTCAAAAGGTTAGATGGCCACCTTACCTCTTTGGTGCAGTCTGACACTGAAATTCCAGTTTATTGTTTGGCTATTGAGTCAAAACAATTAATTGAACTCCAGAAAGTAGCTGGTAGTTCTTGAGTTTGTAGAGACATGGAGACATTCCATTCATTCATATTAACTGACCATGTCTAGACTGATCTAGGAAGACATAATGTCATTATAGTATTTTATTACCTACAGGCTTAAATCATTCAGATGACATGTTGTTCATTGCTGTATGTTGTTCATGCTTTTGTTTTCCAAAGAGAAGCCTATAATCACACATTTGGTGTGACCAGGAGTTGTTAAGTAAGGTAGTTGCCTTTAATTACATACCTGTGTCAGGCACCAAAGTCTACAGAGGCACAGTTCTTATATTAAGTGATTGTTCGACTAATGTACAAGCGCAACAAATTGGATAAAGTTTATGGTACACCTGGATTTTAGCTTTATACACAAAAATGAGTGCTTGACACAATAATTGGCCACCACCCAGACAGTTGTGTTCCTTGGGCCCACAACAAACTTGTATTGTACCACTGGTGGCCGGTGAATCTAGCTGTTAGGCTAGCTATAATAGAAGGAGGAAAATGTAGCAGTAGATGTGAATCAGATACAAGAGCAAAATGATTTGGGAAATTAATTGTTGCATGTGCATAAGTCGTAATTTATTATCGTTTATCTCTGTCTTCCGACAGATGTTGGCCAGTGAGTTAGAAGGGTATCAGGAGAACCAGAAGTGTGACTGTCAGCAAACATCTGCCAGAGAGGAGCTGATTGATGAAGGTTTACAAGCAAAATCCTTTGAAACAAATGAACCAAGTACTTCCTCGGGTCTTCCTACTAAATTTGTCGTCAGTTTCAGTGAGGGTGATGGGAATTCAAGTAGTTTGCAGGATGCCTTTACCAGATATCAGAAGAAAAGACAGGTGAGTTTAAATGCTAAGCTGTGTTATTAAATTATTATTATGTTGTTGTTGTTGTTATTGTTACTATTATTATTAGCAATAGTAGTGTTGATGATTTTATTAAAATGCAAATAAGTGCATTGAAATAGAACATTGCTGCTTATTGTTTACTTTTAAACAAAAGAGCTCTTTTCAAGCCATCAAGGAGCTCTGTATCCCTATATTAAGCTAAGCAGGTTGATCGTATCTGTGTTGTGTAGGCCACAGGGACCTGTGCTTGTACTAGACAGATAGTTATGCTTTCTCATGCAGCACAGCATTCTTTGGGAACAGTCAGTCTTTCACTGAAAATTGAGTCTCCCGGAAACAATTTAAGAAACATTTTTAGTTTGTAGAACTGCTTTCAGGCAAGAGGGGCATAAATATGCTTACATTAATTAATGCTCAAGGCACAAATATCTGACCGACTCTGACAAAGTGAGTCTTCAGTCACACCGTGCACCTCAGGTGCATTAACCATGAAAAATAGAGATTAAAATCCTATTTTTCCTTCAAATTTAGAAAATCATTTTACTGCCCTTTGCTATGAACACTTTTAGTTGTAATAAAGATTTAACTTGGTAATTATTCCATGTTGATGGATATGACGAGTCAGTCTGGAGTCTTCCTGAAGAATCATAAAGCTGTAGTGTCATGCAATGTAATTGGGCATTTATATAGCACCTTTTACAATAGCATTGAATTTGCTCCATATAACATGCTGATAATTGCTTAAAAGGGGTTATATAAATGTTCGTGTAAATACATAAACGTGTATCCATGTATATATGTATGTATGTTAACAAATTACATTACTTATGTATGTATGTATGTACATATATATAAACACACACTTACATACATAAATACACACAAAGTGGATTTTGCTTGAATAAATTATACCGGGGCATTAGACAAACCTTATTGGCTGCTAGAGCTTTTGATGGCAGTGCTGTATAAATCATTACATTACATTACGTATGATACAAGTATTTATGACCTGATTAAAAGTTCCAGCTGTGAGCATTGAGTCATGTGACCCTATTTAATCAGTAATTAGGAATCAGTTGAAACAAGTTCTCTGCTAAGCAACTGAATGGAAATTGTTGGTTAATTAAGACCTAAGTTTAGCTGTGCAAAGGACAGTTGGGTCTGACGAATGCAAACTTCATGACATAATTAGCCTACAAGTGGCATCATAGTTCAATATTTGCATTTCCGTTCTTTGCCACTGCATGTATGCATGTATGCTCTATATGTATGCATGTATTTTTGTATGTGTGTATATCTATGTATGTATGACATTGTATGTATATATGCATGCATGTATCTATGTATGTATGCATGTATATATGTATGCATGTATTTATGTATGTGTGTATATGTATGTATGTATGACATTGTATGTATAATTATATGTATGTATGCATGTATCTGGCTGTTTATGTAGCATTTTTTTATGAATCTGAGGTTTAAATTCTAGTGTGTCAGATGATGTCCATCTCCTTTTTGATCAACCACTGTCTCAATTCTGGCTATGTAAATTTAGTGGATTCCACAAGATTAGGTTGGATTTTGTGCAGACTTAGTAATATCTGTGCAAATCAGCATTCATGCATTGACAGTAAATTGTCAAAAATTGTCTGCTTCATTTTAATTGACTGAGATTTGAACCCCAGTAATGTGACCTGTAATATCAGTCAGATGTTTCAGAGTGCAATTGCTGTGTTTCAGTATCTGCAGCTGGAGTGTTCAGCCTGCTTTGAAGAGTTCTTACACACTTGACCACAAGTACAGTTGAGACGTGCACACACGAGCACACGTGCACATGTTGCACTTGTTATGTGTGCATTCAGGGGCAGATTAAGCTGCTTTCAAAGCGACATGCAGGCCAAATTGGTGGCCTTTGGAGATCAGAATTTTTGCCTGATACAACATGGCCTGCAGTTTATCATGAAGTGCATGCCTCTTTGCCAGTGAGTCAGCAACAAATTTACAGGATAATCCAGCCCTGTATGCAATGCATTTCGATTACTGCTGTTAAATTTGCACCCATTTGTATTACATCACAGTCTTTTGAAATGTTTAGACAAACTAAAGCCCTTTTCATTTGAATAAAAACCATATATGCAGAAAGACAGGCATTGCCGAGAGGTTCTTAATTAATAGTTGCTGCACAAATGTTCTGTTGCAGCACTATACAATGCACTGTGCATTGAACATGTGCATATTGGTACATATATTCATGTACACATGTACACTCACACAGACAACAGTCATGCACACTTGTGTATGCACAGACATACATCCATTATTAAACAACCTGGCTTTTGCAGACTTAATTTAATATAATGCTGGGGAATCAGCTGGTGACCCTGATGTGGCTTATAAGAGATTTACATATCCCATTAGTACGATTTAGAGTTGCTGCTTGCTAAAAATAACTGATCATAAATTCAATTATTCGTGATTGCTTGACCTCAGTATCAGTTGAGCACAGGTGTAGGCCTCCCTCGAATTCTTGGCGTCCAGACAAGTACAAAATTAGTTATGGCCCCACAGCCAAACTCTTGGCAGGTAACGATATGCCTCTTGTTATTAAACAAAGGCCAACCAGACTAGAGTGTTTACGGCAGTAGGCCACTTAAACGGGTCTCAATCCTAAATGCATGGCAGCTGGTGGCTTCAATTTCAGTTCACCTGCCGTGGCTTAATCACTGAGAAGTCATATCTATTGGAGGAGGCATTATATGAAAGCCAGAGCACATTATGCTACTATCTGTGCTAATCTGAGGAAGCATGAACTGTCAGTGGAGTTCTATTAGAAATATATGGACAAAAACCAAATTGTCGTATAATGAGAATTAGACAAGCTGTGTTGAAGCGGGAGGCATAGGAATGGGCAGTCAGCCAACAATGAAGGGTGTCAAATCAAAGGTATAAACAAAATCTAAGATAGCAACAGTGACAACAGAAGAGAACAACATCAACAGAAATACAAAAATAGAATAATAGATACAGAGAGTCAGAGAGACACAGAGTAAGAGGAAGAGACAGAGGCAAATGAGCAACTTATGACAGACGGACAGACAGGTTGAGGGGGCTACAGACAGATGAAATGTAGACAAAACAGAGACAGCATGGAAGATACAGACAGAGAGAGAGAGAGAGAGAGAAAGAGAGAGATTTGAGTGAGAGACAGACAGAGAGAAAAATAAATTATGAGAGAGAAGTTTCAAAAAAGAGAGAACAAGAGAAAGAAATTCCCCGATGAGCTCAGAAGCAAATGAAATATAATATTAATTTTGTAAATATTAATTTAAAATGTGTTTTGTGGTTTCTGGATTTCACAGAAGGAGTTGCGACGCACTAGGAAGCGTCGAGATCTTCCCGATGAAGCTCGGACAAGGTCCCAGGCCGATCCAGAGCAAATGTGGAACCTACGCATGATGTTCCTAAACCAGGCCAAGAAATATTTTGGAACTCCCTATGCGAAGAAGTACTGGACGCCTCAAGGTCTGACTTCTGCACCCTTTTAATTCATAGCTTTTAAAAATGTTTTTGCCTTAAAAATTGCTCATTAAGTAAGTAAGTAAGTAAGTATATTCTTTATTAACCAATAGCTAATCGCACATTGGTTTACAAGTATTTAAGAACACAAGAAAACTTAATAATCATACAACATCCTAACAATAAAACATTTACGAGTTAAATTAGGCTTCTGATATCAGAATCGTTTGTGTATGTGTTATTGCTTGTATTATTGGTTGTGCGTAGTGTTCTAACTAGTTCTGGTGCTCTAACTCAGTGGATGGGTTCATGTAATAATGGGACCTTAGTTCACCTGACTAATCTAACCTGATGACTTCTGTAGCACCGTTTAAGGTGGAGTACTGCACTGTAGTGTAATGGCAGAAGGGTTCACTGCTTAAAGTACTTAGCATTGTTTGGTTACATTACATGGAGTAACATGATAGCTGATGTTGTTTGTTTGCAGATCCTGAGTATTATTCTTCGCGGTTCCTCGACTGTTGTGGTCTCATTCGTCATGTACTGCGTGACCTGAAGAAGGAATTTGGTTTCCGAATTGGACCATGGAACCAGTCTTATCTGTGTGACACGCTTCCAGTCACCATTCAGAAAGAGGAGGATATGAAACCAGGAGATCTCGTCTTTATATCAGCCATTTACCACAATTTGAAGAGTAGGAAGTCAGAATTTTAAACTTCATCTTTTTCCTGTCCTAATTTTTTTTGAACAAATAGGTTGTAGTATTTAAAATTATGCTGAATATAAAAAGCATGTACTAGCTGAATCATGCTAGTGGCGATTTTTCTTGTGATACACATTATCCTGACTTTCAAAGTCTAAGCATCATGCCTTTGTCCAAGGGATATTAAATGTCTTTATAAAAGTAAATCTGGTGACCGTTATGGCAGAACTAAATGGGTGTTTTGCAAAATTAGTCTGATTATGGAAAGTCAAATGCATAAAAATGTGATGAAAGGATAATGCCCATAAATTCATGATAATATGATTTATTTGATTAACGCACTGAGTTTGTAATCGAAAGGTTGTAGGTTCACATCTGCTGAGCAGAGTCCGTGTAGTGACCCTGGGCCAGTAATTTGCACACACATGCCTCTTTCACATAGCAGTATAGTATGGTACCAGCATAAGCTGGGTAGTAAACAGCTAGTCCTGTGATGCATTGACCCAGTATCCAGAACCTAGAGATTTGTCCATTGCTGCCTCAAGGACCGAAAAGAACAGGAAATGTGTGCCTCCCTTACGTTGCAGTAGGCACACAGGTGCTTTACTTTTTTAATATATATGTCACAGTACTAACATGAAAGTATAATTATATATAATGTGTAAATATATTTATATATGTGTATGTATAATATATGTATATATATGATATATATATATATAGATATATATCTAAAAAGCATAGATATGAGTAGCCGTAATCCCTGGTCCATTTAGTACAGCTTCACGGGACGGTCACTCCATCCGTAGGTCAGTGGTCCATTTACTGCTAAGTGATTTCTTTCCACTTGATCTGGAAGAGGGATGAGTCAAGAGAGGGAGAGGGAGGGGAGGTAAGATTGGGGAGAGGAGATTGTGTGAGAGGGGGTGAGAGGATGGGGAGACAGGGAAGAGAAAGAAAGGGGTGGGGGAAAGTGAAGGGGAGGGGAAACAAGGAGGAGCAACAGAGGATTCCCCAGAAGGGACGTTTTGCCGAACTAGTGTGCAGGTGCGGGAAAGAGGCTAGTAATCTAATATAATAGTCACTCTGATTAATTACCAAGTGAATATTTGCTTTACAAATATTATGACTTTAGGAAGTCAGAAGTCTTTCAAATGCTTAAATGACTCCATCCTTGTTTTCTGTTCACTGGATTCAACAGTGAAGAAGCAGAAGCACAACTTAACTCATGTTGAGATTTGGCTCGGAGACGGACCGAAAACGATTGGTGCACGGTGGCAGAAAGGAAAGGTCCAGGTCTTTGATAGCTACCAGTTCAACGCCACCTCCTACCACTCGCCAGTCTACATCTTCAAGTCGATCGATACTTGGCTGATGGGAATCTGCAGGAGGTGTGTAGCTGTAGTGTTAGCTTTGTAGGCAAAGATTAGCACAGTGAGGCAAAATATGCAGAGCAAAGGTGAACTGAGGTAAGTTAAGAGATGTAAGTAAGTGCAGGTAAAGCAAAGCATAAGGAATTAAGCCAAGGCCAAGTAAGGTAAGTTCAGTAAGGTAAGGGTAAATGAGGTCAGGCTAGGCAAAATTAGGTAAGCCAAAGTAACGTGTGAAACATCTGTGAATACGTGTAAGGTGATTCTCTTGTTTTTTGTCAACTGAAGGAATGTGGAGTTTTTGATTAAAATTAATTTAGGTAAAGTTAAGTCAGGTAAGTTAAAGAAAGCCAGAGTAAGCTTAGACTTTGCAAGAAAAGAGAAGATCAAGCAAAGCCGGAAGCTAAAGATCCACGAATGTCGATACTCTATGACTGAGATGGAGGCATCAGCTTGTTCTTGGCAGGCACGCCTTAAGTGTGTACCTTGGACCTGCTCCTGTCACCATGTATACAAGTAGCAGTCTATTAAAATTCCTTAACAGTGTGGCCAACTCCAGTCAGAAACTGCTTTGATGAAGATTAAAACGGCATTCCTTGGAGATTAACATCTCCCTGGAAAGCTTAATCTCTTGCCAGACATTTTAGGTTTCCCTTCCAAAGCCTGTATTATAAATTTGTTGGGATGGTTATTATTAGACACAGTACATATTCAAAGATGGTCCTAGAGACTACAGGAGTAGAGAGGAATCTGCTAGGATTAATCAAAAAGAGACAGCTTTCATACTTTGGTCATATGCTATGGAAGAGTGGAGGCTGCCTAGAGAAAGAGATCATCCAAGGCACAATTCCTGGATCCCGAGCTCAGGGAAGACTCATGGTGACACGGATAGACAACATCAAGTCATGGACTGAATTATCGTTCAACCAGTTATTACCAGAGATGAGGAACAAAAGCAGATGGCAGAAATTTGTCCGTGGTGCAGCCAATCCTCAGCTCGAGGATGGTTGACAAGACAAGACAAGACTTATTCAAATATGTATGTTTAACTGATTGGCTAAGACTTTGTCTATTTGCTCTAACTGCATTTTTATTTAGTTGATATTTTCTTGGACTGTGAGTGCTGCAGTGACTGCTTAGTTGTGATTGTTTAGGTTGGCAAAATGTTTTCAGTTGTATTGGTAAGTTATAGTTATAGGTTGACTGTATATTTTCCTTTTTGGTCACCTTATAGGTGGCCTCACTTTTTTGGTTGGGGGTGTGTTGCATGTGTCCTATCCTGGGCTAGTTGAGACATGGTGTGGTTACTTATGCAGGAAAAGACAATCTCTAGTAATGTGTTGTGTAATAGTTGATGCATTCATGCAGTGGGTATGTTTTAGGTTTTGGTCAATAGGAGCCATTTAATGTTGTTGGTCCTTGAGCCCTTTTGGTGTTTTTGGTACATTCTTGTTAGTTGAAGTCTTTTTATGGATGTGATTTTCTTTGCTACCTCATGGAAGTGTAGTTTTGTATCTGTTTGTTTATAGCATTGTAGATATTTTGCACTTTGGAAATAAATACATTTTTACTGTCACTAGATTCTGTTGTTCATTTATAGGTGTTCTAAGCCTTTAAATTTAACACCATATACATGAGAACCATCCTAATAGCTATATCTTTTCATTTCAGTCACTGTCCGGAGCACACGTGGAAGTGGAGATCAGAAGTCTTTACTCCAGGAAAGAAATCTGTCTTTTACACAAATCCACAGCAAATTCAGGATACCAGACATGAAGAGGATGAAGGGGCAAGTGATACTGAGGAAGAACTGACCAGGACCAGTCTGCAGGAGGAACAGGGATCTCAGGCAAAGCTCAGGGAAACAGACAAAACAGAGGGGGAAGTGGAATCTACAGTATTGCAAGAGCCTTCCATTCTCGGGGTGGGAACTGCTGAGAGCAACACCAGCGGAACTGTTGGATTCATTTATGATGCTCCAACAGCATCACTTTATCGAGAAGCTCATGATGCAAATGTGGTATTAAAGTCTTCCATGGGAAATGTATTAAAATCAGATGATCCGGTGCAATACCCGGACTGCCTTGATCATGATCATGAATCATGCATTCCAGAAGGTTGTATTGATAATAACAATCATAGGTCTTCTAATTCACAGAGTTCTGATTGTGACTACTATGAGTCTTGTGATGAGCAGAGCAATTATCATAAGTTTTTTCCACTGAACTGTGATAAAAATGACTCTTATGAACCTCAGAATCATGCTAGTGGAGATTTTTCTCGTGATACACTTGATCATGATTTTCAAAACCTAAGCACAGTCATACCATCATGCCTTTGTCCAGTGGATGTTAAATGTCTGACAATGTTAGGAAATCATAAGTCTTTGCTTAATTTTCATAAATTATCACTTAATCAGCTGAGTGATGATAATTCATCATCTGATGCAGTGTAGAGCTTAAACCTGGGGCAGTGGACCACAGACTGAAAATTACAGTTATGCTTAAACTATGAACTTTATAAACTATAACCATACTTAGTTATACATGTAAAAGGCTGCAAAAACTTCTAGCTTTTGATGTTCTGATGTTCCTGCCCCTAATGTGCAATGTTTTTAATGACTTGCTCACAGTCCATCTACAGGAACCATCTTGGTAAGCTGCATTGCCCATGTCTGCACGGAAGTGGCTGCAGAGGTTAAAAAATGGAGGATTCTGTGCAGCATAAAAGCTTCATTGTGTAGGCTGGAAGCCAGGAGACGAGTGCCCCATGCCAGTGTTCCACTGATTGGCATCAAGTAATCGCTACTGTGTCATACAGAACCTTGATGGACACAAAGATGTTAAAAGCTGGAAGCTTTTGCAGCCTATTATTGCTAAGTTTAAGCTGTAATTTTTCAGTCTCTAATCCACTGCCCATATTGAAGCTGTGTGCACAGTTGCTTAGCACCATTGATTGATGACCTGTCAATAGGCAGACTGTAGGTGCCAGCGCTATAAAATTGTAGAAAATAAATGCAATTCACTGTGACATCTTAATTTGTGAGTTAACTGAATGTACGTTTTTGTGAGGAATAATTGTGCAAATTTGGTTTCAAACACGTTAAGATTATTTTCTAGGAGACGATCATGTTTAATGATAAATGTTTCATTTTGTCAAAGGCAAACACTTAATTTATCATATTAAACATGCAAACTACTGTAAAACTAATATCTCACATATAACTGAACTTATGAAGCTAAGAAATTTATATGTACAAATATATATGCATATATATATATATATATATATATATATATATATATATATATATATATATATATATATATATATATATATATATATATATATATACTACAGATCCATTACAACAATGCACTCAACTAAATTTTTCCGTTGAGTTTCAGACTGAGAGACAAGAAACTGTGAGAGCTGGATGGAAACGAGACATGTACCAGGAACAATTAACTCAAATTGGGACTTACAGTTTATAAAACATTGAACTCCGGCCCACCACAATACTTAAAATCAGTCCTTATTCCCCAGACTTACCATTATTCTGCAAGGTCATCTGATTATCTTTCTCTGGTCATACCTAGGACTAGAACTGTTCTCGGTAAACAGGCTTTTTCGGTTGCTAAATTTAACTCCCTTCCTGTGTCTGTTTGTTCTGCTCAGTCTCTTGTGTCGTTTCGTTCATAGCTTAAAACTTGCCTTTTTCAAATTGCTTATCCACCATAGTCTGAATCTCTGTCTTGTGGACTGACCTTCTAGATACTGACCTGATTGCGGCTTGACTTTGGCGCGCCATCGGGTGATGCCTTATGCATTTGACTGCAGCGAATTAGAAGTTACTACTTATTATTATTATTTAATTAACTTGATGCATAGGCCTATTTCACAGATTTCACTCTTGGGCAGGCACGGTTTGTACACGGAGACCTTCAATGATGTCGCACCCATTCAAACGGGCAGCAGTTGTGAAGGTTCTCTCTCACTCGATCAATTCACTGAAGAGCGAGTAGGGTCGAAGCAGTCAAATCGCTATAGAAAACGTGTACATTTACACTTGCATTGAGAGCTGTGTCGCTATCGGGTTTTTAAGTCGGTTTCGGTTTCATCTTTTTTCAAGTGGGTTCAGTTTTGATATCGTTTTGTGTAGGCCTAATTCTTTTTATATAGGCCTGTGCGTCAAGTCTGTAGTCCGTTGTGCTCTTTTACTTTAACAAACTTATATATGTTAAAAGTTAAAATTGTTTATTGTATGTGTTCAACCGTCTTAGTTCTGAATTAAAATATTTGTTTTTCTATACACGATGGCTCATACGGACTGAAGCAGCTTATTTAAGTATCATATCTTTAGGCCTACAATACAATGTCCAATGTTTGTCAATCGATTCTTTGTAATGGTTTTTCCGTCGTATGTTCCAAGAGGCAAATTTTGCGATTGAAAATAATAATTATAAAATAATCCCATTGCCCGAGTGCATGACGTCACAATTAACTTTCGCTACGTATAGTAGGCCCTACGTAGGCCTGCGTCATTAACTCTAGCATTAGAGACGGGCTTTACTCTTACTTTTTCACTTTATGCGTATAGACGTCGTTGTGTTTTAGTGACGAAGCACAAAGTATCAATCAATATTAAAACGTTCAACAAGGTTCAGGATTGTTGAATCAACGAAATTAATATCAGTGAGAGAAATTCATATATTTTGATACTGGTATTCTGACAGTTTTGTTTTGTCGGTTTGTTTTCTTATGTGTTCGGACGAGGGTTAGGCCTACTACTACAATTAGCGTAGGCCTACTTAATTTCCAAAAGATGTTGATCGAGGAGAGGCTCCTTACATAGGCCCTTTAACAGAGCTACAGAGTATAACCAGGGATGATAGGTAGGATGGCAGATAATTTTCACGTTTGTAAGATTGTCATTATCATCACTTTTCGGTGAATAAAAATGTAAGCCACGCCCTCTTGAAATCCTTTTACGACTTGATGTAAGAGTGATTTCCATTGTCTGGAAGTGAACACGTCAAATGAAACGGTCAGAAGTCTAGACTCTTCTGTGTAAAATAGTCGTCTTCTGAAAAGGGCAGGACTAAAAGAACAGTGTGTAACATGGTTTCAAATTTCTGACCCCCTACGAGAAGCTTGCACTAAAATAGCAGCGCCAAAACGCCGCGTACTGTAACAAAACTGCCCCATCTTTGTCTTAGTCACTAGTGAGCCTCACTATTATATTATTTACACTGTCTTTCCCATCCCAGACAGCATAATTTCAACCTGAATTTAACAAATTCTACGGCCCCTCCTGTTACAGGAAGAATGGAGGAATAGTCCTCTCGTTCACCCAACATCATTTGTCTCAAGGCCCTCTATCCATCACTCCTCAGGCTTTCCATTCAAAAGCAAAGTCCCACCTTTTTAAGAAATCTTATTCTGATCCAATCATCCGCCGCTTTCCCTTTTTCTATCAGCCTAAACACAGTTATCCACCGCATACTGCTTCTCTGTCTTCTTCTGACTCTAGTATCCTGGCAACCGGATTGAGGATTCTCTTCTTCATATGGCATATCTGACTTAATTTACACAGCACTTGCGAATAAGATGGTGCCACACGCTTAGCCTTAAAGTAGCGCCTTAGAAATTTGCCACTTACGATTTACACTTACGATCACGATTCACGGTTAGGCCTACCGACAGTCAATATGGCGGCGGTGCGCTATGTGGCGTTCATAGATATATTTGCTACGTTGCCATGTTTAATACCATGTGCTAGATCAGTGTTTAAAGTACTGCCCGTTGTTGGAATGATATTTGTTTTCGTTCAGTTTTGTTTTCATTCAGTTAGTCATTCCAAAAATACGCTGATGTCAGCCTTGTCTGTTGCAAAACTTGGGATAATTTGAGCGCTTCTGTAAAAACGGTCGATTTGTTTTGATCACTTTAATTGCATTTCGTGGAGCGTCGGTATGTTGATAGTAATATAAACTAGCGTTCTACAGTATCCCCGTGGACCGCATTATCGCACGCTGCTTGATTCAATGTTTAAGCCCTGCTATGACCTCAAACTTTATTTACATCTTACAAAAGCAGTATATCAAAACGGTCGTTTGCTTTCAGGATACAGAATAGTTTTACTGTATATATCCACTGTATATATAAGTAATTATTTTTTTTATTTTTGGAAAAGTAAATAATTTGTGTTGGGCACACAAACATAATTTGACATACAATATAACGTAGTGGTTGCTTGGTTGATTGCTTGCCTTGTAATTATGCAGCATGCAGGTTAGAAATGCAAGAGTCTCAGATGAGAGGGACCTTGAACATTTGACATTTTTAAAACACAGTTGCATAGCACCATAGTTTGATGCCATGTCATCTACACTTCATGACTTTATTTTTCTGTTTAGTTATAAAAATGGGTGGAAAAAGGAAAGCTAATATGCCACAGAGAGCTGATGAAACCAAGCGCCAGCTTCTGTCCTGGAACATGACAGATCTCTTCGATTTGTCTGATCCAGTCATCAACGATAGCACAGTCTCCGCTGAGGAGAACCAAGATTCTTTGTCTACGAATTTGCCTTCATCATCTTTCCAATCAGGCCAGGCAGCTACGAGATCAAGGCGGTCAAAGTCATCTGCAGAACCAGTGACGCTGGATGAGCGACTTCAGGCCATGATCAATGACTGTGACTTCTATGTCACCATCAACAGAGACTTGCCATTGGAATGGCATGGAAAAATCTGCAGTGTTCAACTTCGACTTTTGAGTGTCTCGGTCGCGTTTGCCGAGATTCTAGGCTTTCTTTTTGAAACTGTGACCAAGTTCTGGGTGTATGTCAACAAAGTCTCTGACCAACTTCTGATTTATTTAGAAATTGGTCCAAATGGAACAGAGGGTGCCAGTGAAACTATGCAGAGTTCAGGCAAAAAAGTTATTTATTTTGAGGCTGAATCGAGTTTATCATCAGAGCTCTTAGAAGGATTAAAACTGAAAGACTTTTGGCTAAAGTTGGCTGCATGGGACCGGACGAGTAGTGCCATCTGTGTTGATATCTATATTCTTGAACAAGTGCTGTCTTCGTCAAAGATTGGTAGCATTGCAGTTAAGCCAAGGAAGTGTCATGCTGTTCTTCAACAACTTCTTCAGGCTTTCTACGGAATCAGTCATTCTGGTTTGTAAAGGAAATCTTGTCTCATATTGTCAGTCTTTGCATGGTGTACTACAGTCTACTGTGTTATAATTGGACATAAGACAATCTGTCATTTAAAAAAATCTAATCTAGGTTAGTTTTTATCAGAATACTGCTAAATGATGGGACTTTAAATGAATTTATAGAAAAGTTTATTCTTGAAGGTTAAGTTCCATGTTTATCCACCCATGTAGAAAGTTCTTCTGAGAGGCCCTTCTCTGTCCATGTGCATCATAAGTACCTGTTGTATTGTAGCATTTTGGGTTCTTTGCCCTAGATAGATCACAAATCCAGTGGCACCAGTGTTTTTCTTTGTTCTTTGCCAGTGGAGTAGTTTTCAGTTTTTGTGTAGTCTTTCCTCCTGCAGCGTGTTGATTTGTTTGGTAGAGAGCTTCTTATCCAGCAATTGTTAGTTTTTACCTGCCAAGCTAACATCATCTAACCATCTACTCCTGGTTCAACAGCCTAACAGTAGGATTTTAACATTTCTCCTATGTTCCACTATGGGAGATGGGAGCTTCTTTGCTTGACAGTTCCTCTATGTTGCAACACTGGACCAGCTGTTGCACACACACCACCTGTCTCTGTCACAAAGCAGTATAATTTGGCACCGGCATCAGCTGGAAGGGAAACAGTAAGTGCTCTGGCCCGATGTCCAGGACCTTGGGATTCATCCATTGCTAGCTTCAGAGCCTAACACTAGGCAATGAGTTCCTCCCCTACGTTCCACTATGGAACACAGAGGCTTTGCTTTCCTTTTCTTTTCCTCTTTTCCTTTTAAGTTAATAAATGGTCTTCTTTCCTGTGGTTTTTTCTCCATTCTTTCTTTCAGTATTATATTACTGTACTGGGGTGGACGGTTGGTTTTATTTGTTGAGTTGCCGTGGTGTAGTAAATTTAAGTTATGCCAGGCCAAGTTAGTACTTGGAATACATGTGGCCACACGTGGGATAAGTACTTGTTCTGTGCAGTGTTTTGTTAATTTATTGTAATGGTTTTCCTGATAAAAGAGAAAAGTGGAGTTTTTAAAGAGGAAACAAGTTAATGACCATTCATTTTAACCTCTTGTTATTTTATATTACATCTGATTAATTCAATTGGTGCAAAGCAGAAAGTCATGGAACCAACTCCCGACTTCACTTCCAACTCCTTTGCATTCTTCACATTTTCTGTCTGAGTCTTTTTTGTTCATATCTAGTACATATTTACCACTTTGTGAGGTTCTTGAAAGGCACTATATAGTTTACTAGTGTACCAATACATACATACAGTACATGTGGAATATGCAGTTTTTATGTACATATCTGGACATGTATGTGGCATCTTCTAAGAGTTGCTCGAAGGTGTTCCTGACAGCTACTTTAGTTTTAAAAGTGTTACAATATGGAAATTTCCATTTTGCAGACAAGTAGATACAAACCAACAGTTGATCAGTTAGTCAGACTGAGTATTATGTTTTCACTTATTCTGTCTTTGTAAAGAAGAAAATGTTGACAAACTGATTGGTGTCAAGTTAAATGTTGCCAATATCAATGTGATATACTGGCATTCTTGCACTAGTTTCAGTTTTTTCACTTTCAAATATTTTTAAGAACTACAAGAATGCATATGAGTATTGCAAAGTTACGTTACGTAAAAACGTTGTCAAAGTGTGAACCCATAAGGAACGATGGTGTTCCACTATCAAGGTTGCCTAGATTTCATATTTAATTACATTTGTGAACATCAATGTTATAACTTCAAATCATCAAGGCATTGGACTGGTGATGCAGAAATGATTGAGAAGTTCTCAGAACAGAGAACTGAGAGTTTTTGCTTGTCACATTCCATTTAATTGTATTAAGAGGAAAACTCAGCGCTTCTTAACTTTATATTTGAAGATTTCGTTGGTCAGAAATTCTCCAAGAAGCACAATATTGATGAACTTTACCAAGAGGTAAAACAACGCCATCAATTGGTGTCTAAGGACATAAGGATGAACGTGCAACATCCTGGGCTTCTGCCACGTCTTCGTCCATACCAGAAGGAGGCTGTTCTCTGGATGCTTTCACGGGAGAAATATAACCAGCAGGAGGACGACTATGCCAGGGGTAATTGCTAGCGTACTTGATGAATTTCTCGATTTAGTTTTCTCTTATTACTACTTTATTTGAAATTCAAATAATTTTTTGTTTATATCAGTGCTCTAATTTGATTGGGTCAGATGACTTCAGTAAGGTCACCTTACCTTAACTAACTTAAACTACTTGACCTTACTGAAGTCATCTGACCCAATCAAATTAGAGCACTGCTATAAACAAAAAATTATTTGAATTTCTCGATTTAGTTTTCTCTTATTACTACTTTATTTGAAATTCAAATAATTTTTTGTTTATAGCAGTGCTCTAATTTGATTGGGTCAGATGACTTCAGTAAGGTCAAGTAGTTTAAGTTAGTTAAGGTAAGGTGACGTAGGGTAAGGTAAGAAAGGTAAGTTAAGGTGAGGTTGCTAGATGCATGCGTTTACATTCAGAATATTCAGACTTACCATTTTAGGAGTTGGAGGATCTTTTGATCCCAGCTCAGGGATCACAAAAACAACGTAACAACAGTAAGTCTTTTATTACAATTAGCAACAGGTTATGAATTGATTTTCTTTGTCCAGAATCATTGGATCATCTTTTTCAAGAACTGGTTTTGGCTGATGGAAAAACCTTGTTCTATAACTGGAACACAGGAATGTAAGTCCTAGGATTCATTAATAACATTGAGCTTGGTTTATGCAAGATAAATATTAGATAGGTAAGTTATTTTGTGAGATTTAAGTAGGTGGCTGTTGTGACAATCTCCTAACATGCGTGTAGAACATAATGTAGTGTAATGTAAGTACGACAAATTAGGTATCCTCAGTAGTGAGCTATTTCTGGGGTGCTTTACAGTGTCAGTTGTCAGTGCAAGTACTAAGAGTTATATAAACTATAGAATTTAAATTGTTTTTGAAAGAATGAACGCTTTTGGTCTCCTGAGTTGTGCTGGAAGGCTGTGTGGGCCAGTGTCCAAAGAGCCCAATCACCAATTTTAGTCTTAACTGCTGGCTTGAAGACTCTGGCAGACTCTGATGATTGCTGCCTCAGTCGATCAGGATCATTAGATAGTGACATGGTGCTGTCTGCGAGATAGCATGATGCGCAGTTATGCAGACACTTGTAGATGAGAAGGCAGAGTTTGAACTTCATGCACTCACTGATCCTGAGCCATTTCAACTGATTGTGAAGCATGGGTGTGATATGGTGGAATGTATTTATTCGAACGGCCAGACGAGCGGTGGCATTGATGACTCCCTGAAGGCAAGTGATTCTGTGCTGTGGCAAGACAGCAAAGGTTACATTACAGTAATCATTTTGACTCAGGATCAAACTTTGTATGATGTGCTGGGTTGCATCCTTTGTGAGAGACCAGGGGACACAACTCAGCTGTCTCAGGATTTCAAGGCTGGTCCTCACAAGTCCTGTAATGTGTTGCATCATTGAGGGACCTCTGTGAGGGAAAAGACCGAGATCGTGAACCTTGTTCTTTGGTTCAAGCAAAAACTGCACCAAATATGAAAGGGATGCAATCTAATTTGTCCACTCCACATCAGAGCAAGCACCAGGGAAATTCTGACTCTAGCACAATGGGTGACTTGCTAAAGCATAGATGTAGTCAACAGAGGAGAATGATGTGGTCGACTGTGTTGAATGCAGCAGCAACATTTTACGGTATCAATCAGTTGTTTATTTAAAATAAAAATCAGCTGAATAGTTTCTCTAGGTATAACTGCTGTGGAAATAATTACTAAACAACATTTTAAAAGGTATTTCAGAATTTGTTTTATTATGGTATTGATTAGGTTGCCTTAGAAGTAGCATAATTGTATTAGGGTAGATACGATTAATAGAAGGTTTTATGTTTCAGTTTGCTCAGGGATATGCCACGTAACGAGAATCTCATTCTTGGTGGAATACTGGCCGATGAGATGGGGCTCGGAAAAACAGTCGAAGTCCTTGCCTGCATTCTTCTTCATCGGCGCTCAAATCTTCCATCCATTACTCCACTGCCTGTGTACGACACAGTCCTTCCCCAGTCCAAGGTCTGACTAAATACAAGATAAAAGTCAACTACTGTAAATGTAATACAAGAGAGGATTTAATGGACATTAAAACAACTACTCTTATGTATGCTTGGCGTAGACCACTTTAGACCATTTCTGGCTACAGATGAAAGATCAGACACTGAAAAGGGTGCTTTATAGCAACAATAGCTGCCAATAAGTATGAATGTAAATGCCCAGCATGCCCTATGAAGAAATTTGATATGTTTACACTCCTACATTGCTTGCACAGAGCACTTTTGTACATCTGTGGTATGATAAATGCCTGGTTATTTACAAATCTCATGTAACTGAAACTGTTGTGTCTGTTTAATACCAAGTTGAGAATTTAACTAATATAATCTCTAGGTATTAATTACTACCAACTGTTAAATGTATAAGTTATTGTCATTATTATGTGTCTTAACCAATTATCACTATCGTTATTGACATTTCTGAAGTCATCCTAATCATCACCATAATGATCAACTTCTAAGTCTTGGCTGGTATTTTCTTTCATTTTTCTGAACATTTATCATTATTGTAAATTTATTTACTACCATTACACAATGGAAGTAACTATATGGTTGTTGCAGAGGAAGAAATCAAAGGTGCCAGCAACCAGGACACAACGCAAAAATAGCCACATGGTTTCCAGGAGATTCTCTGGAACCGTTGACCGGGAGAAGAAACTAGATTCTTGCCAGGAAGGAACTGGATGGTTGACCAGTCCAGAAGTGGCACTTCAGGATCACACATACACCAAGAAAAATGGCAGCAAATCTTCACCAGACGACAAGCCCATCAGTTCAGCCGTATTAGCAAACAATCTTGTTGGGTTGTCTTCAGTTAAGAACCAGGATGTAGAGTCATCTCTGCTAGGGAACCAGACCACCTCTTTAGCTGTGGTAGAGAACCAGTCTGGTGAAGGATCATTCTTCAATGGGGACCGGCATAATGAATTTACCGAGTCTGATGAAATAACGAACAATATCACTCCAGATGTCCTAAATACTTCAGGTACTCAGCTGAATCACAGCTTACCAGCATGTGGTTCAAAAGTTGAGCTCTCTTCAGATGATCTTATAGATTTGAACATCAAGGACCTTAACTGCCCTTCAGGGTCTTTTGAAGAATTGCAAAATGATGTCCTGGCCAGTGGGACGCTGGAGTGTATCTGCGGCTCTCGCGAAGGATCCAAAGTGAGGTCGCACATCGTTCAGTGCCAGAAGTGTGGAATGAAGCAGCATGCAAACTGTGTTAACTATGACCTCACTGATACATATCGTGGCTGCTATCTGTGTCCTCACTGTCTGGTTGCTGAGGTCAGAGTCTGGTTTTTGTTCATTGTCATCGTTGTCATCATCATCTTCGTCATTGCCGCCACTGCCATCGTTGTCTTCAGCATCATCTTCATCAATAGCAGCAGCAGAAGCATTATCAGCATAATCATTACGCATCAGTATGAGAAACTAGTATTCTATCCTAACAGCCCATCATCATCATCAATGTCAACGTCATAAACATTGTTCTCATCATCATTATAATCAATGTCACTGTAATTTTCTGCCAGTGGAGACGTGCTCCAGCTGTACAAATATTATTCGACTTTAGCTGAGCTAGTCATTCTCTGTAATTTAGGCTAGTGATAAATGCCTTTGAGAAGTTCCTGAGAGGCACTCTGCAAATATCTGTGCATCAATACGTACATAATCATTGCTCTGGCATGTTCATCATGAGCCGCATGATCATGATCATCATCTCTTACTTAATTTCGATTGACATTGCTCTTGCTGTTGCTCATTTGTCTTTAAAGTATTTATTCATAATTTCAGGTGCCTGTTCCAAGTGGTGCTACTCTGATCATCGCTCCATATTCCATCCTTGACCAGTGGATTGAGGAAATCCGAAAGCACATTGCTCTGGAAGTGCTCAAACTATTCGTAAGTCATTTTCATTGGCAGCTGAAAATGAGAAAACCGGTTTTCACTTCTTTTTGTGGCAGAGTATTAGTGTTGATACTATAAACAATACTATTAATACTATTAAATGAAAATGACTTATTGATTGATAGAGTATTGGTGTTAAGTTTGTTTGATCTAACAGTCACTAGTACAAATTCACTTTGTGCTGCAGCGTGGGACTCAGTTGATTTTCACCTATCTTGATTATAAATTAAGTGTAATGCTCACTTTAGGTGTAACTGGTGCATTACAGAATGCAGTGTTGTGACTTCTCAGTGTTTGGGCCATCTGTCTGGACTGACCTTCGTGCAGATCTGTGTCTTCTTCTGGCTAGGGGACTCTACCAACACCTTTTGTCAATACCTGAAAGCTAGTCTCGTTTGTTGAGGCTGGGCTGGGAGTGCCTCTGTGTAGATCTTCTGACTGACTGACTGACTGACTGAATGAATGAATGAATGAATGAATGAATGAATAGAAATGTAGTGTTATTATGTTGTTCTGTGCTGTGTTGTGTTGATGTATTGTAATCCTGACCACTGATGAGACTGCCAGTGGAAGTATTTACATTGAGTTCTTTTCAGAACTCTAACAACAGTTAGACTAGCAAGAAGCAAATTTTCAAAGTCCATACAAGGCACTATAAAATGCCGAGATACACTGGAGACTCATTAAAACACACTTCATCATAACATAAATTCTGATATATAACACAGTCAGGAACATGAATCCCAAAATTAATTTACCTATAGAAAATAACCTCATTGTAACAAGGCCTCATTATAAAGTGGTTCTTTGATAAGGCTCCCAAAGACAGCATTTTATGGTGTATATACATACTTACATACATTGCATGTGTTTTATGTTGTACTGTGTTGAAGAGCTGTGAACTTTCTTTTGCCTGCATAAATGATCTGGAAATACTTTTGACTGTTTTAAAATGGGCTTCATTCACATTTTGTTCTATCAGAATGCTAACATCAGTTAGATTGGTGAGAAGCTCTTTTGTGAAGTTCTTAGAAGCCACTTTGTTGATGTCTTGCTTAAAACAACTGCAGAAACATCAGCAATAGTACAAGAAACGTTTGGCAACATGAACAATCTGGACAACATAGGCAACAAGAGTATTGATTAAATGAATTAGCACAGTAATAAGGTCTTGTTTTTCATATATTATATGAAGAATAAGAATAAAAGAGATGCAGAGTGTGACGTGATGGTCTGTGTGGCATGGGTTCTGTTTCTTAACTACCATTATTTCTATTCTGCCTCATCTTCATCTGTACCTGAAAGAGGATGTTCCCTGGATGCTTTCGAGGAAGAAACGCAGCCACCAGGATAACATTAGTTATCTAGACATTTAATATAGCTCCTTTTACATACCTCACTAGAGTGAGCTTGGTATGTAAACTAGTGATTGTGGGTTTTGAGACTGCCAAGTAGACTCCATGCAAAGACCATGGGCATGTTGCATGCACACATTTGTGTGTAATCAAGTTGTAGATGTTGGTGTCAGCATAAACTGAAAAGCTAAGATATGTCCAATGCTGGCTGTAGGGCCTAGGAGTAGGAATTAGTGCTTCCTCTGCATTCCACTGTGGGATCTGGGAACTTTGCTGTACCTTACAAGAAGAGAAACAAGAAGAACGAGACCATGGGTGATAACATTTGTAACATGAGTGTATGGTGTACTTTGCATTCTTGTGTGGTTTGTTTTAGGTGTACACAGGTGTGCATAGGCAGGGCTTTGTTCAGCCACAGACTCTTGCTAAACAAGACATTGTTATTACAACCTACGAGACTTTGCGTAAGGAGATTGACTATGTGGACCTTCCTCATACCTTCAGTAGGTTTGACTGCATTTGAAAATCTATTATCAGTTATACAATCAATCTGTAAGGCAGTAAAATCAGACAACTGTTCAGTTGGCTAGTTGGTTTTAATCAGTCATTCAGTTAATCGATGATAAGTAATTCAGTCAGTCACTTTTTCAATGAAGTTTGAGACATTTTTGTGTGTACATTTATGTATTGTCTTCCAAGCATCTAACCAAGGCAATGATTGCTTGAATATAAACTTCCATGAATTTTTGTCTGAAGACTTCTATCAAATAATTAATCAATATTGTCTTGAGTGCATTAGAAAGCAGGTAAGCAACAGGGCAAATCGGCAGCAAGCTGACTGGCAAGAAGATTGGGCAGAGAACAGCTACCAGTAGTTTTTCTAAATTAATTTTTAAATTGTGGCATTGAAATCATGAGTAATTCCTAAGTTTCATTCTGTTTGCAGATGAGGGAAATAGGAAGTTTCGCCATCCAAAACGTTTTCTAGCGATACCAAGTCCCATCACGGCTGTTGAATGGTGGAGGGTGAGTGATTGAGGCCAACAAGTATGCACATTTTTTATTTTTTATTAATAACTACCAATATCCAATTTTTCAACTAATTTAAAAAAAATTGAGGTCAGCTGCCATTGAAATTTTTGACATTTTATGCAGGCTGCCCGTTTATTTTGCTATTCGCTTTTGTGCCTGAAGGAGTGATTATGTTACTGTATGCCAGTCTATGATCAAATCACTTGTTCATACATTTAATCGAACTGTGTTTTAGGTCTGTCTGGATGAAGCCCAACAAGTCGAGTGTACTACGACTAAGGTAATATGATTGGTCTTGTGTTCTTCGTTATGTTAGACTGAATTTGATCTCTAAGTGGATTTTGAGGATATTGTCCGGTTGTTGAATTGTTACTTATTTTTCAGTGCTCCAGCTGGCAGATTTTTCAATTCTTGGACTGCGTACTTGTGGATCGTGGTTGATAAGTGAGTGACTTCATGACCTGAACTTTGCATACTAAAGTAATTATGCTGACAGGACATGGATAAGATTTCATGAAAGGATTGTTTACTTTTCATGCAACAGAGTTTATAAGGCTGAGTTTAGACTTGGGATTTTGGGTTGTAGGAACATGTCGAGTATGCAATGTTTGCGATTTGAGAATTAAGTGTAATGTGATTTGATTGTGATACCTATTGATACTTTTTTAGTGTTATGGGTATAGTGTGTGTTCGTTTACTTTATTGGTGCATTGGGGCAATAAATGAACGTCTATTCTGGCAGTTTGCTAATGGATTTGAACCATCGATATAAAAATGTGAAATGCATTAGCATTTCACATTTTTGCATCAGAGGTTCAAATCCCTGTGCTTCATGTGAAACGGACAATTCATTATCGAGCCCAAACAGAAATCGTCCAGTTTTTTACTGCGGTTGTAATGTCTGTTCTTCAGTAGGCATATTCTATAGTCTGCAGAACCGCATCTCTGTGGGAACTGTTGTTGTTTATAAAGGCATACATTATAAGTTAACAATTGCTTTACCTTACTGTATCACCACTTATGCTGAATTTTAATAGACATTGCTGTATTTGTGTTTGTCTAGACAGCTGAAATGGCATCACGCCTTAGTGCCATAAATCGTTGGTGCGTGACGGGTACGCCAATACAGCGAGGACTTGATGGTCAGTTGTCATGCCTGCACTTGTAATCTCATGTATGAAATCCTAGGGTAATGTTGTTGTAATTCAAGAGGTTTTAGTAAATTGTCATTTCTTTAACCCAGAAACCCATGAGCTGTCATGTTTACGTTTTAGCTGAACGATGTAACCCTGGCAGGGCAACATCTTTGCAGGCTTTGAGGGCTGTTGTGACCGAGGCCTTTAATGAATGAGCAATTGCCTTACCTTACCTTATTTCTCTTTCCTTACCTTGCATGATGATTGCAGTGTGTGCTAGTTACTAAACTATAAGCTGTTTTAATAATAATGAAGCAGCATGCTGCCATATCTGAACTGGAATTGAAATGTAAAGTGTTGATATTTTTCCAGTTCTTAGGAACTTAAAATTTCCAGTGTTAGAACTGTCTGATCCTTAGATGTTAGGGTTTCTTGCATTTAAACAGATCTCTATGGTCTGTTCGTGTTCCTTCGAATCGATCCATACTGGTTCCGAATCTGGTGGATGAAAGTCTTGTATGAGCCGTTCTGTTACGGTGCAAGGGATCCTCTGTTCAATGCTGTAACTCGCATCCTTTGGCGCAACTCCAAGAAAGATGTTTATGATCAGGTGATTGTTTCCATTTGCAAACAACAACTATAAAAGATATGATGCTGGCAGATGCATTCAAGTTAGTTTAATTCCAAGTTTTACCAGTTGCAATTTTTAATTTCAAGATTTGTTGACCATGAACAGCAGTACAAATGCAGATATCACGAATGTCTATTAATGTTTGAGATGTTTATATCCATAAAATTGAATAGACTGGAAGCACATTCCAGAACAACATTACATTGCTACCGACATCTAGACCTGTCATTTCTACTGAGTCCCCCGCTGGATGTGAATGTGCCTGGAAGAGGTAACTTCCTAGTACCTTTTTGTAGTTTTTCTGTTTCCTGATGTGCTTACTTATTTGAGTCTTTGGTGCGTAGATCTGTCTGCCACCTCAAACGATTGACATTCACTGGCTGACATTTTCGCCGATTGAAGAACACTTTTATCGACGTCTGTATCAGGAATGTGCCCAGGAAGCCATGACGGTAATCGGTCTATCTGTTCATGCATCTTTTAAATCAAACTGAATGCATAAACTTCTAAATTATAGCCATACACCTATACATTTTCCAGAAGAGACAGAAAGGTGGCCTGTTGTGGATAAGTCTCTCAAGTCATGATCGAAATGCCATCAAGGACTGGGCCAACCCAGTAGAGAGTTGCAGGGATATGCATGTCAAGTGAGAAGTCCACTGACCATGAACAATAATAATGAAGGAGCCTGCATGAGTGAAGCAATTAATTAGATGGTATGGATGTGTGAACCTTTGAGTGCTCAGTGAAATGATGACCATTGGATGACTTTGCATCCTCTCGTGCTCTTGGTGAATGGATTATTAAATGGTCCTATCTGCGAGTCTCGGTGTATGTTTTATATGAATATCTGGACATTTATGTGGCACCTTTAACAGAACCTCTCAGAAGCACCACTGATAGACCAGGGAGCAGTTAGTAAATTGATGAATGTTAGCAAACAAGGATTTAAAGGCTTTGTATCTGTCTTCATTGTGTAGTAGTTTATTTAGATTTCTAATTATATAATTCTGATGTAGTATTTCACTTGGCTGGGTTTCTTGGCATTTAGTCAAAGTGATGTTGAAAGGTGAACTAAGTGAATTTTAGGAAATGAAATAATTAATTTTATAAAGTCCAACAGCATCCAAATTGAAAGTTAGACCAATGAATTCAAAAGCCCTTTTTGGTCTAATCTTGGCTTTAAACACTTGTTATGAATTTGTGAAAGCTTAAAACAGGTGGAAAAGATGGATGTGCATGTATGTATGTATGTGTTTATGTATGTATCCATGTATGTATGTATTTATCTGGCTATTTATATAGCACCTTAGAACCTTACAAAATTGCATGAGTTGGAAATGTGTTCTGAGCTGTATTGAGTAGAATCGGGGATGTCTAGTTTATGAGTCAGTTTGTTTCTGTTGTTTTAGAATTTGAGCAAATGGACTGATAGTGATGTGAAGCTGAATAGTTTAGACAAATATGCATTGCAACAGGTAACTGTATATGGTAAATCTAGTTTTAAATAGAGGTTAACAAGTCCAGTCTATTCTAGCAGCTATTAACTGCAGTTTTAATATTACTATTGGTTATGAGAACGTTTGGCAAGAATTTGCCCAAAATATTACCTCTGCACTGGTCCTTCAAGGTAAGTTGTGTGCAGTCTTGATGGAATCAAACATCTGGCATGCAATCCTTTCGTCCGAGTGTGTTATCAATTTTGGATGTTGGATTTTCACCATTTCGTATGTGGTTAACATTCACTGTGCCATGATATTGACAGTTCAGCATCAATTCTTATTCTGATTAGCTTGACAGCAAATTGTGAGTTTCATATTTACAAATAGTTATAACCTATTAAAAGTATTATTGCAGTATGTTTATTCAAGCATTTCTGGATGTTGCGACCTTGGAATGGAAGTATTTATGTTCTTTCTCTTAAAAATTTAGATCAACTCTAGAAACGTCATGTGACGTAGTTGCTTATTTATTTCCTGGCTTTCTACAAATAGTCCAAGTAAGTAGGTAAGTAAGTAACGCATTTCTTAACACATATGTCCATCAAGTGAGTGAGACAGCAATCAGGTAATCATGGTTAAAGGACCTTACACAGAAACAGAGGCAAAAATAGCAGTTGAACAGCCAAACAATTATCTTCTGGTGAAGTAAATGATTAAACTAGGCACTGTTAGTTTCACTTGACTCTGGTGATTGAAATATGATTACACAGGATACTGGTCAAAACATTGTGAGCAGCCATGTTGTATATTTATATATGGTGTGATTGCAGTTGTTACAATAACAAGTGAAAGACACTGTTGTTTTTAGCTAGCTATGTCTAGGATATTTTTGCAGCAAATCTTGATTTATCGTTGGTCATCGATCTGTTGCAAAATAATAAGATGATTTCTCTACCTGTTTGTGTTCTGGGTAGTTGCTGAATCCTCTCTTGCGGCTTCGACAGGCCTGCTGTCATCCTCAGGCAGTTCGTGGTGAATTCATTCAGATTAACAAGAGGTAAGACACCACTGAGAGGTTTGGTTCTGTGTCAGATTGTGGTCTGGGTAACGCTGTGGTCTGAGTTCAATTCCAGTATCAGTCAGATTGCATTATGTATTAGACCACAATGGATGCATGAGTTGGATTTTGGTGTGAGTCATGCCGTGGTCTACATCAGATCATGGTTCTGGAAACAACTTTAAAATTCTCTTCTAGCTATGAAATTGCTGGAATTCACTGCTGGAAGGATGAAGAAAATCTTAATGTCCTGGCCTTAACACCTTAACAAGTCTGTTTTAGCTGAAAATATATTAGAATGCAACTTTGTGTTTTTGATTTTTGATTTTCAGTACAATGACAATGGAGGAACTTCTAGCACAGCTGTCAAAAAAGGCAAAAGTAGAATGTGAAGAGGCTCAGCGGCAAATAATTGCTGCCTCCAACGGTCTTGCAGGCGTCCATATCATCAGAGAAGAGGTACATGTGAAGTCAGGGCCAATTCCATGATCCCGGCTTACAGAACAGAATTGATTTTTTTTTGTATTATGCTGTTTGTATTATTATGAAACTCAGACTCTGTTAAATAACACCAGTTATATCTAGAAAATACTTTATTTTGTTTCTGCATTTATTAAGTGCCACTATCTAATGACTAAGCATCCATCGAGGGTGATTTAAAGTGAAAATTACAGTGGAGTCTCATTTGGAATTGGATAGAGAAGCTTTCACTGCAATAAATTCAAAGGATTTCATTAGGGTAGATTAATTTTGGAATAACATGTCTGCTTCAGAATTAGATAGAATTGCATTGTTTTGTTTATGTTTAGATTAGTGACTGAATTTGTTCAATTATGATTGGATTATTATGAATTGCATTATTTTATGATTAGGTTAGTGACTGATTTGTTGGATTGTGTTCGGATTGGATTGAATTGTATTATTTGTTTATGATTACTGGTAGATATAGTTGAGTAAATTCTTATTTAATGACTATGGGATTAGAGTACTTTATGACATATTTATTGGATTGGATTTTGTTTGTGAATGTGCTTGATTGGGTGCAGTTGTTGTTTTCGTTAGGCTGTGTTTTTGCTTTGTGTGTGGGTAGTATGTGGCTGCGGTTGAAGAGTATCGTCAGGTCCTTCGTTTGGTCGAGGAGCACAAAGGTCAGGTCAGAACTGATGACCTTCAGCTTCTTCATACCGTTCACAACCTGCAGGAAATGCTGTCAATTGCACCGCAAGGAATTGGACACACATTAAGAGACTCACAGCTTAAGGATCAGGTAACTGTACATCTGTCCAGGTAGAAGCAAGGAGAACATGGTTTACAAGTATTACATCCATGTAGCTTTGCCACCATTCTGGTAGGAGCAGGTAGCAGAAGGAGGAGGAGGAGAAGAAGAGGAAGAAGAAGAGGAGGAGGAGGAGGAAAAGAAAAAGAAGAAAGAAGGAAGTGCAGTCCCTTGAGCTAACTCCAAAGAAGGGGCAGTAAAAGATATGATGTGCTAGTGACTTTATTCTCATAGGATGGGTGGCCAGTCCTCTCTCTCACCTTATAATCTTCACACTGACATTTTTTGCTCACATTGGTCAGTGTACCCACTTTATAGCTGAGTTGAGTAGGTAGCGCGTAGTCCAAAATGTTGTCAAAAAGACATCCATCCCAGTGACTACACACTTGTTCAGGTAAAAGTATATAAAATATAGTCCACTCGAATTGCTTCATTTGGTGAAATTCAGTGTAAACTTTTGTGATGTCAGTACTAGCCATCCAACTAACCAAACCTCAGCAGAAAGAACATCTGACAATTGTATCATAAAATATTGAGCTTTGAGTATCTGTTTCAAAATGTTGAATTACAAAAATGCTACAAAATAGTTAGAATTTTAAAGCATTATTCCTGCATGTATAGTGTTTAGTCGGTTAAAACATACATGAATTTTTGTTGGCAGGAGGTGGAGGTGCGTCAGAAGTATATGGCCAAAATGGAGGGACAGGTGACTTCAGCCAGGACTCTGTGGCAATCACATAGGAAGATTGTGTCTGGACTTCAGAAACAGGTTTCATTCATACGTCTAAACCGAGCGTTTCTTTGTCACCTCTCAAGGGAGAGGCATGACAGATTTTCTTTGAACATGAGCATCAACATGAAATTCTTGCCCTTCTCTGCCTTCAGAGGCGCTTTTATGGTTTTTAGTGTCTCGGTGTAAGCTCTTCTAGACTTTGGGCTCAAATGATATAACCAGTCATGACTAGGGTGCATTGTACTTCGTGCCTTTGGGGCTCCTCGGTGTTTACACCAAGTACACCGACGTTAAAAGCACCTTTGTCTGACTTTTCATTGCTAGAAGTTAAAGTTATTCGACTGTAGTCTTGTGTTTTTGTCAGAAGCACCTTTCAAGAGTTTTCTTAAGGAGGCGCTATATAAATGTACAGTTATGATCGGAATTATGAGGAAGAACTACTCAGAAGAGCTCATGGTATGAGACATAACTGGGAGAAAGTCACAAACTTTGTACATGTTGCTTCTATTTAGCTCATCAGGCTTTTACTAGCAGAACTGCATTTAGTATTCTCAACTCAGGCAGTCGGTTGAAATTCACAATTTGTTGCCAAACCATTCCACCCTTATTGCAATTGTCTGGCATTTGGATTGCTCTTGTACTGTTTGTAATGACCATGTATCTGAAAGCTGTTGTTACTAGTTATATTTAACGCTGTACTGGTGCTGTTTTGTTGTCTGATCTTACGTTACCTAATGTAGGTAAGATAACAAGATGCTGAAACAGACTTTTTTCCACCTTAGCTGAAGAATGGCAGTGAGTGGTGGTCCGATCTCATTCAGTGGGTCATTGATATTCATCTGGATGAGTATTTGGTTGAGAAAGTTAAGCTTGATCTATCAGAAAACACTACAAGGTGTGCCATGGTTAGAAGGTAAGACATTTGCATACAGAGTCACGTATTAAAGTGTGCATTAACAAGAAGCAACACTTTCGATAGCTATATAGTAAAGCTCAATATTGCCTGCTATTAGACAAGTTTATCTAATAACTTAGAAAGGCTTTAGTATATTTTTTAAGGTACAAAGAACGTGCTTTATTACCAGATGTTTAATGTTTAATGCAGCTACTGCTTCAAACTAAGTGTCCCTTTCAGCCCTAAGACTTCTGTGCATCTGAGTCCTATTGTACTAAGAGCCGTGTAATAACTGAGTGTTTATCTTACCTTATTTTAACATGGTGGTCCATAATCTAATGATTGCATGTTCGAGTCTGCTGAGTGGACTCTGTGCAATAACCCTGGACAGGTTGTTCACGCACACTTGTCTCTTTTGGGGAACGGTATAATTTGGTACATGCATGAACTGGTAAGTAAACTACAAGCCCTGCAATGCACTGGAAACCTTGTCTGGACCTTGGGATTTGTTGATTGCCAGCTCAAGGGGCAAAAGGAATAGGAAACAAGTTCCTCCCAGGGCTATATCCCACAGTGGGAAGTGAGAGCTTTATTTTTACTTATCTTGCCTTCTATGAAGGGAAACAATGGCAGTTTATATCATCTGTTATTGTTTTCTGATCTGCTAGATTTCACAATGCTCAGGGTCTACGCTATTTGCTCCTGGAGCAGCTGGACCAACTGAGTTCATGTCATGATTCACTTGTGTCAAACATCAATCAGCTCAACTCTGTTCCATCACCAGAGTTAATCAATCAGACCGTTGAGTGTTGCCTCCGACCGGGCATCAGCCAGACTCACAGGTCATCCCAGAACATTACAACTTGTACTTTTTAATGTGATGCAAAGTCTTCAGCACTTCATGGAGCACTTGTAGAGATATTCTGAATGTATTTAAGTTGTTGGAAGTTGTAATTTTCGTACTTCTGCCAAAAGATCCTGTGGGTTCCTGCCACTTTTCTTTTACTGGATGAATAAGTAAGTAGCAGAAGACTTGGTCTCTAGACTGCTGCTGTATTTTTAAGCTTCAGCATAATTTTTTTTAGTGTGAGAACCTTCCCTGTAAGTTTTGTTGAACACTTTCTGTGGTTTCCTTTGTACCAGAAATTTATTGTGGGTTTCAAGCTTACGTTGTTTTGTGCTTCTGTGGGCCATATTTCTTGCCTGTTACATTTAAAGTTAATTTGTCGTCATTTGTGTTTGCAGTTGTCCATTCTGTCGATCAGACAAACTGTTTACAGCCTATGAAGAAAAGCTCTTCTCCTTTGTAGACAAGTATATTTTTTCGTGATGCACTTTAGTGTAATTTATTTTACATATATTACACAAGTGTATTTTGTGTCATGCAGTCTCTGGGTTCAGTCAGTGTCACTTAGTCTTCTGCATTTCACTGGACATCACATAAATCCAGTCATGAAAGCAATCAGCTAGAGTGCACTTTTATTTGTGGCTGAATTTTGGGTAAACCATCCATGGTGTAAGACAGTCAAATGGCTATTGAAGTTTGCTCTAGCTTATATGAACCCAAAGAGCTCATTGGGTCAAAGCTGATCTGCACTTTTGCACTGATGGTAACTGGTCCATTGTAAGTTTTGACAGTGCGGGCCCAAATGACGTGGCACTGAAATGAACTGAACATGATATGCTTTATTGAACACCAGCATTTTTTACTACGAAGAGTGAAGGATACCCTTTAAGCATGAAAAGGAAAATTCATAAGGGACTGATGGGCTTCATTGTGGCACAGATTTTAATGTAACACAGTCAGAGACATTGATCCCAATTTATTTCACTGTTTGAAAATAACCTCATTATAACTCAGTCTCATTATGAAGCAGTTTTTATTATGGCTGCATTATAATGAGTTTCCGGTGTATTTTCTGTTAAGGGTTGAATTATATCTGTGAATCCAGTCTGTTCTAATTTAACAGCTTCACTACATTGGCATTTAGCATGATCACCCTAAAACATTTTGGTAAATGGTCTTTAATTGGCAGAAAGTCTTTCGACAGAGATACTTGTTTTGCTTTCAGAGGAATTCATGAGGATTACCTGGCTGCAGAAGATGAAATGGGAACACAGGTGACTACAAAGAGACAGGGCACATGGGCAGAAAGTGACACAGAAAAGGCTCTCAAAGCTACGATTGGCTTCGCTGCCAAATACTCTGGTATCAGTCGCCTTGTTACTAATACAAGTAATCCAGTTGCTGCTGGTGTAGTATTGGAACATTTGAGATTGAGGGGATGAACTATAAAGTAGGGAACCAGTAGAGTTAGGATAGACTTAGACATTAGGCTTAGGTAGAGGAAGGAAAGAGGCATTCGCTGTCTAGGGCATGATGAGACTATGAGTCAAATAAAAGGATGTCAGAGTACAAAAAAGAGAATACCACATTTGGCATTGTTGTTGTTTAGCATTGTCAGTTTTATTTTCTGACCTTGCAAGTAAGCTTATAAGAAACCAAGTCAGTTCATTGATTAGAACTGACTTGGGCATTACCAACAAATCATTATTCCTGTGTCGTTTTTCAAGCAAGAATCCAAGTTTTAGTTTGAAAATAATGTGGTTTTATAAATAAAAATTGAACAGCTATCAGTATCTTGAATATATTAAAGTGATTAGTGTTTTAGCTGCCTGTAAATGAGTAAATATATTTGCTTCTGAAAATTAGGTAACAAAGAATTAATCGAATATGGTCAGCTGCATTTGAAGCTGTTTGAGTCCCTCAAGAAAGAGTTTAAGGTTGGTTTTAATACTTCCATTTGAGCCGTCTTTATAATTGTTATGCATGTTTTATTTATTTAATTTATTTAAAGCACAATTATTATGCATACAAAGTCAGCAGATCTGAATCTGAGGTGCGAATGAATATTTGCTAGGGGTGACGTACAACCTTTTAAGAACCTATAATGGCAACCATGTGCATATACTGTGTGTTTGCGTTCTTAAGTGTCTCGTCTAAGTCTCATCAAATATCTTCGTCACTGTTGTCATCCATTTGCATTCTTGTAGTTTGCTTTTGATCTCGTGGTGCTTTGGTGATATTACTGAGGTCGTGTTGTCTTTTGTAGTTTCTGAGGCAGATGTGGTTGGCGCTGAGGGAACAGGTGTCATCCCTTGATGAGCTGAACATGGCAACAATGAGGATGCGTCTCCGTTTCGCTGATGAACTTCCGACTGACCCTCCACAGCGCAACATCATCGAACCAAGCGAGGTAGAGGCTGAATGAACCAATGTCTGTATGCCGTGGACACTTGCATGACTAGTGTTCTGGTTTATTCAAACTGACTCAGTAAAGGGGATATGAGCCCAAGTTTTTCAGTAGGATCCGTGACACTGGTTTCTAATCCAAAAAACCTCAATCAGTGATGCATCATTGCCTGAGTCCTCATGGATTATTAATAAGTGAGTCTGTTATCGTGTTCTGTTATACTTGCTGTACACTTTTGGTTTAGCCATTTCATACTTATCAGCCAAGCCATCTGCTTCTCTACAAGTTTTCTTCCCTATGCAATGCTAAACTGATGTGATGCTAGACTCATCATTCACTGCAGTTCTCATTATTATTGTCACATAAATGTGCTCAGTCTACTCAGCTATGAACTCATGTTGCTGTTGGTGCTAATACTTCAGTTTTATTTCACATACTTCTGAGGCCTGTTCATTTTACCTAATCCGTGAGGCCATTTCTGATATATCTATTCTGTTAACTTCTTTAGCACCGTTATCGTGATACCCAAGGCATGAATCGATGACTGCATCAAATGGACAGTTTTTGGGTGGTCAGGCATTGTCTGTGGCTGGTTCAAAGCTTGAAAATCAGTGCCCAGTTCTGTTTGTTCTGTCAATTCTTTGTCTCTCATTCAAGTCTAAACTTAAGACTCATTTCTTTATACTTGGCTACCCACTGTAACCTAACATCTTTTCTCTGACCTGCTGGAATTCGACATGGCTTCTCCAAAGGATTACTGTCTGTGATTATGACTTCACTTGAAGTGACCATCGATTGATGTCATGGGCATTATGATAAAGATGCTATAGAAGTCATTAGAATAGACTAGATTAGAACCAGTGCCTAGTGTGAAAGCAGTCAGTAGTTTTGGTGAAGCGACAGTGAGTAGTGACATCTATGGCCCTGGCTTCTGATGCATGAGGCCTCAGTTGTTGGTGCACCATTGCCTTGAGTAAAGCAATATGTCAGTATGTTTGGAAATTTCAACAGATTAGAAAACAGTTTATAAATAACAAGAGAGCCTAAAGATGATTGCATTTTGAAAGATGACTCTCTTAAGTGATATGGTCAACAGTGTTTACGTTGGACTTGACTGAAGCTCTTACTTTTTTCTCAGCTTGATCAACAGAAACTAAAATTCATATCCGATCGGTTCTTGGCTCAGAACGAACTTCGTCAGAAGAAGAGTCAGCTCCTTTACCTGCATAACCTTGCAAATGTATGGTTTCTTTTATGTATGTGTACTACTATTTATGTATGTATATTTTATTTATTTTATTTTATTTATTTATTTTATTTATATGGAACACTTATATAGCACCCCTTCAAGAAAACTACCGGTACTCAGAAGCGCTCCCAAACCAACCTCGGCGAAAGAGAACAGTCTTAAGAGAAGAATAGAAGATAGAAGTAAAATCCCGGGGTAGAAGACGCAGAATAACAGGAAGTCCATTCCAGAGGGTTGGGCCAGCAACAGAGAAAGCACGACGCTGCATGGTCGAGGTGCGAGCGCTAGGCACTATATACCCAACAGGACAGACTTTTAAGATGAGCTTACTCTGACCTGCTGTTTGTCCCAACTTACCAAAAAAGGCTCATGCTTTCCGTGCCTTTTTGCACACCGCTCCTCATCTGTGGACTTTACTACCTAACCTAAATGACGTTACATTCCTGTTGTTGCTATAAACCAGGAATCGCCTAATCACAAAGAAAACTTTGCTTTGAAATTGCATTTGTGATTTAAAATATCCTTCAGGGACCTGAATGGGTGTTATGCTAATTTCTAGTTGCTGCTTTGTCTGCTTTAAACGTGGTTTTCTCTTTTACAGCCTAGGATGGTGATTACGAGCGTAAAATGGTACTATAACATGGCTATCTGTACGTTGTAATGGTTCTAAAAAGTGCTATATAAAGCTGAGCTACATACATAAATACATACATGAATACATACATACATACATATTTACTTGTATACATACATACATACATACATACGCACATACAAGCATTCATATATGCATTCTTACATAAAGGTTTTTGCTGTTAAGTTCTAGTATGATTACTGTTGATAATAATAACAAATTTACCTTTAATTTCATGTTTTCTATTTTTTTCTTTTCTTTATTTTATTTTATTTTTTTTAACAATAGGAGCCATTTAAGACGCAAGTAACGCAGTTTGCCTTGTATTTACGACACACCTTAAGTTTTAGCTCAGAACTTTAGATGTTTCTTAAAAGAAAAGATCTGTAATAGTGTATTCTGTTTAGAAATATACGAGTGTTTGCTTAGGCACACAGCAGTCTTAACAATGGCATCAACCCAGAGCCATGTCCTATCTGTCGGCACAAGCTCGGAGTGGAGGTAAGACATTTATTATCTAATATAAATTCATGAAAATATGTTTGTAAAAGTTTTAACTTGCCAGACTGATCAGAGCTGTGTAAAGCTGAGCATTGTCGGCATCTGCTGTAACTGGACTCCAAATTGATTGGCTGTGTGGCTGATTGGTGAAGTGAAGATTGCAAATTACACCAGCAGTGTAGAGGATCAGACTGAGTGGTACCAGTGTCCACCTGCTGAGACCAATTGCAGATGTAAGAAGCTAGCCAGTTTACGGCTTTTCCCAGATACACCAAAGTGTATTTAATTTAGTTTATTTTATTGCTGTTTCTTTGTGTTTTTTGTTTCTGAGAACTTCCTCCTCTGGGAAGTAAACGAGCAACTACAAATTTACCATATCTTACAGCAGTTCCCTTTGAGGGCTGTTGTTGATAAAAGCTAATGGCAGTTAATGAGAAATTACTTAGTAATTAATGAGAAATGACTTAGCTTTGCATTGCCTATTAACATTTCTAATGGAAAACTGTTTTCCAGTGGAGTGTTCTACAGTGCGGTCATTGTTTCTGCATACGATGCATTCGTATCATCATTGATCGCTACAGTTTCAACGGTCGCCATAAAACTCTCGGTTGTGCCATCTGTCGCCAGCGAACACGCTATGCCGACATCTCCTACGTGTCGACACGTGTCTCTGGCGCAGTCAGTGAAGACGAAGATACCATCAGGGTCAAGGTCAGTATTTTAGCAAAATCTCACTTTTAACAGTAAAAACACATCCCAGTTGGACTTAGGGGAGATGGATGCTCTTTTCATTTGGTGTGACCCTGGTTGGTGCCAGTAAAGGACCAAGACTGATTCAGTGAATTTATCTGGTCTATACATGGTTTCTTCTAGTTGCAACCATCAAGTCATTAACCTTTTTGTGATTACGCACTATATAAATTAGGGCTGTACCGAATAGGTGATTATCACTATTCGGCCGAATATGAATAATTGAACCAACTATTCGGCCAAATACGAATACGAATATTAACAATTGACCTGCTCAAGCCTCAAAGGCTGAACGTTAACGTTCAATCACTGTACACAAATAATGAGATACTGACACTGCGATACCATGGTCCAGGCAGTAGGCAACGCCTGGCTGAAACCACAGCATATATTATGTTAGTGAGAGAGTCACTTCAGTCCACTCGCTATAGCAGCCACATATGCAGAAATGGATGTCACGTGACCACTATTCGTATTCGGTCCGACCGCTACTATTTGGCCGAATACCGAATAGCTTTTTGGCCCACTATTTGGCCCTGAAGCGAATACAAAGAGAATGTTCGGTACAGCCCTAATATAAATATATATCTATATTTAAATATAAAATATGTTATTAAATTAGAAGGTAAACACTGAGCAACACATAGGAGTAAACTTGGAAAGAACTACAAAGGAGAAACAAATTAATGAACAAAGGTTCAGCAAATCAGTCCATGAATTAACTATATGTGTTTATTCCAAGGCATTTGATTTCTATTTCACAAAACAGTTATGTATTTACTGCATGGTCTGCATATGAGCAGACACAGTTCTGTCATTACCAAACTCTGAAGTCGTAACTTGTTTACTTATTCAGATGTTTGTTTCTAGGGGGACCATTCGACGAAAGTGGATGGCATCATTCGCTGTCTTATTCAAATACAACGCATGGACAGCAACGCAAAGGTCCTCGTCTTCTCGTCGGTCAGTCATATTCTATTCAGAGTCAGTTACAGTAACTCTTTGTTTAATAAACTACAATCAGTGATGAAGAGCAGTCTCAAGCTACATAGACTCATGATGGATGTGAAGTTGTAGCGACTTTGTTTTCTTAGCCTTGGCAGGTGGCCCCTCCTCTCTCCCTTGCAATCTGATATTCCCACCACAATTTACAGTCATGTACTGATTTTACAGCTGAGTTCACTATGGGTGCAAGTGGAGCAGAAGTCTCTAAACATCTTCCAGATATTTAGAGACTTCTGCTGTGGCAGGGATTTGAATGCCCAACATCTGCATTGGCAGTCCAGCATACTAACTGCTAGACAGTTGTGTGCTCAGTCAGCGATCCGTGCAAAAATGGTCCTTCAGTTCTGTGTTTTTCGTGTGAGATATCTATCCAAAAGATCCTTCTACCCATCTCTGAGAACCGTAGTTGTTGCCAACACATTCTAAGTGAGTAAGATGCTAGCTAACTTTACCTCACTGTGTCCTGTTTGAAGACTGTCTATTTAAGAAGGATGGCTCAGTTGTTGCAAGAGACTTTATGTCACTCAATCCAGGTTTGAATCTTGGCACTTCTTGCAACATTTTATATTCATTACTAAGGCATGTTGTTGTTAGAGATGCGTTAGTGTAAGAAAAATGTTATCCATAAGTTGTATGGATGTTGTCATGATTGAGCCAAAAGTCTCAAGGGCTTGGTACTTGCCTTAAGTTGATGTCCACCTATTTTCAGACTTCATCATCAAATACAAACACAACAGAGTAAGCCAAGCAAAGGAAAGTATTAGTACCATGTAAGCTGCCTGTAAATTGTAAACATTTCATTACAGTAATTCTGTTGTTTGATTTTGAATATTCCATAGTGATATATACAGAGGGAGAGGGCTCATTAACTCGAGTCCCTTAAGTATGTAACAAATCCCGGAGTACTGGATATGTTGACAGTGACTCACTTGTCTTGCTGCTAGTGGCAGTACCAGATTATGTAGCTTGGTGTCAGAGGCAACTATTAACAGCTTGCCCTAGTCGATACATGGAATCAGTCTCAAGTCCACAATCGTTAGATCCCAGGGTATGCTGTCATGCGTCACATTCTTTCTAACCATGCCTTATTGTGAGTATTGCAGTAATCATTCCCTGCATTACAGTACAGTAGTAATTGGCCGTTGGGCTTTATTTCTAAATCAGTGGCAGGATGTGCTGGACATATTATCACAAGCGCTGAAGGATAACGACATCGCATTTCGTTCCCTGCATTCACATAATAAGTTTCAGGTGAGAGGAGCATTTAGTCTGTTGAATGTATTTTTTTCATACATTGTTTTGTTGTCCTTAGTTATATTTAGTTCAGTATGAGGTTGAAATTCATGAGGAATATTTCCTAAATTGAGCTAAAATGAGAGCAACAGTTATGACTGTGATGACAGCAACAACGTTAATAATTAATAATCATAATAACATTAATAATAGCAGATATATAAATATCTGAGTTGTTTGCTGAACATGGGTATATTTCTGTTTTCTGCTGTCATTGGTCAACTTTCTGAAATAAGTCACCTGGCGACCTAAACCATGTGTTCCTTGGTCTTTCTTTGCCTTTATTCCTTAAGCACTTGAAAACCAAAAAAACCGTTGATCATGGTTGGATCATGGTTTTGTATTATCTCTGATGTCTCTCTCTCTTGAAGATGTGCTACATAAATCTGGGATTACAGTTACAATTACAAAATTTGGTTGGTCTGTTTAGGAGAATCTGCAGAGCTTTAAGTATGACCGTTCCATCCAGGTGCTACTTCTACCTGTTCATTCCGGTGCCAATGGACTCAACCTCACTGAAGCGTCCCACGTTCTTCTCGTCGAGCCCATTCTCAACCCAGCGCAAGAACTCCAGGCCATTGGCAGAGTACATCGAATCGGACAGAACAAGTCAGTGATAGTTCGTAAATCATTTCTATGCAGTGTTGCAGTATATGAGTACTAAAACCTCTATTTCGTCTGGCTGATATGCAGTGCAACATTTGGGTGTATGAGGTAGGTTGGAAGTAGCCCTACTGGCAAAGCTTCTGCAAAACATGGTCACACCAAGCTGCAGTTGACAGTAATGGTATAATACACATCAAGTATGTGTGCATGTATCAAGACAAATTGATTTACCGCCTTTTAAGTACCTGATAAAAGTGCTGAAGCATGCTAAAATAAGTACTCAGAGTCCTTCTTTGGCATTAAATTCAGGAAGAAGTCCTGTTAAGAATTGAGCATTTCATTTTGTCATTTCGTATAATACTTTATGGTTTATTTGTTTTCTGTTGCTGTTTTTCTGATGAAACGTTTGCCAAATGTTCTCTTCTTCTAGGCCAATCAAGGTTCACAGATTCCTTGTGCGTTCAACTATTGAGGAGCGGATGCACTCCTTACTCGAAACAGTTGAGATTCCGCTTGAAAGTCACAAAAATGACGAGACAACACTGACAATCGGTAACCTCAATGACTTGTTCATGATGGTTCCAGATATGAACCAGGAGTTCGACGTGGACGATGAGGTAGACTACCAGACTGCACCAAGTCAAACGCTGTGATCAGCTAACTGAAGAAATACATTTAGAATTTGTTAAATTATTGTCGGACATCTTTACGTAGGAGTCTTGGTAATAACTGAAACCTGTTCCAAATTAATGGTGACACATCTTAGAAAATTTGCATTTCATTCTATGGAATGATTGTTATTTGTGCACTTAGCCAATAGATCGAAAAGCTCTTACCATACCAGTGAGATTTACAAAAGTTGATGAGGGCATACAAATGGGTCACAACTGTAACTTTAAAAATCCAGTTGTGAAAGAATGATTAGTTTATCAAAGAAATTATCAGTATGAAATTTATTGTCATTGGTGTCTCTGAATCTTTATGATTTGCTGAATTCTCCAACTGCTTTGTAATTCCATAGCTGGCAGCAGTCCTCAGCAGACGTAATTTTTTGGTGAACAGGTTGTGTTTTGTATGTAAATTAAAGTTTCTATCATTTTCTATTGCTACTGAGAGCACATCAGAATAATAACTGATAACTAAATTTCAGGCGGCATCAAGACTGATTAAACATTTTAAGTAATGAAATTTTGTAAGTAGGCAATTCCACAGGAACAGATATGCAAAGCAGAAGCTAAGAGTGCTGATGCATGCTGTGTGTGTGTACTTGTGTGTGTGTGGGTGTAGGTGTGTAGATGTGTGTGTGCGTGGGTGTACGTTGTGTGATCAGTGTCTGCTGATTATGAAACTCTCTGTGTAAAGTTGGCAAGACCATTTACCTTGAGTGGTTCAGTGTTTTGTGTTTGTTACTTCTTAGTGCTAATAAATTAAACTCGCATGGTAATGGAATTACATTACAGAGACGTAGATTCCAGGGGATGCTACATCACCATCAAAACTCTGAAGTTACTGTATTTAAATATATGACAATTTCAGCAGTGTGTAGGTCTAGTGCTTACGTATATTCAGTCATGGTACCCACTGTTGACATATATGAATACTGATGAATTTATTTCTAGTGGTAGCTGAAGTGGAAACTCTTTCCGAAACATAAATAAACAGAAAATTCACAATAAAACTGTTCAACAGTCACATTTAATTAACTAAGCAAGTCAAAATGTTACTGAAAGTTGGTTCATAATCTTTGAGATCAGGCTGTGGCTAGAGGCCGACTGCTGGCTTATACAGTATGGTCAAACCAATGTCGTTGAAGCATAAACTTGTCAAAAGGCAGAAAATTATTAAATTTGTTACATTTAGTTCAGAATGAGGTTGAAATTTTGCTCTTAAAGGAATTATGTGCTTCAAATTTAATTTTAAAATCTACACACCTCTGTACTGATAAAAGAAATATAATAGAGTTCATAGCTCTGTGTTGAATACCCCAAGTAATGACTCACTGAGGTGACTTGGCGGTAACGGTGTTGTAAGGTTATTCATGAGCGAGACATTAGCCTGACAGTTCCGTTGGGTCATTTGAAGAGCTCCTATTTCAGACGAAGTGATATGTGACCAAATACTGCCCAGAAATGCAGCATAAGAGCCATGCTAGCAAGATCAACCTTTCTGTTACTGAATTGTCCGTTTCTTATGCTTGAGTGATAGACAGGTCATGAATAAAACACATCTGTAAAGATGACCGACTTTGGGCCCCTCCTTCCCTCTGTCCGCATTTGGCATTACCCTCCCCTTCCCCTTTGCAAACGTCTGCACTCCAACGAAGTGCTAAGATTAGACTACTTTACACCTGGGAAACGGCGTGGGGTATATTGATACTGCCGCATCCAGCAAAGCGACTCATTGGACCCAACTCTGTTAAAACTGGCGTCAAATTTAATTGCCGACGTCCCCTTCCCTTCCGCATATGGGCGATCCCTTCTTCCCCCTCTGCTAACGTCCCTAAAGGACGATCCATTTCCAAACTTCCACCAGTTCGTTAACTTGATTTCCCAGCAGGCCCCAATGCATTGCGTCAACTCAAACTTAGGCTCATAAAAAATTACCTTTAGAGTCAAAAGTAAGAGGCTGGAAATGCCTCTGTCCCAGATTTTCGCGATGGGATGGCTACCTGGCCCCTCAGCCAACGCCCTTATGACCAGTTGCCGAGCCATAGTCGATAGGCCTATCATTCATTCTACCTTTATAGGAAAGGAGCTAAAATGAACGCTCATAAGAGTTTTCAGTTTTAAAACGTATCTCACGGTCACCGGGAAATCACGTGACACAGGCGTGATCGAAAATGTCATAAATCGTGAAAAGTTGTAATCAAAGATTTTAAGATCTTTGGTTGTAATTAGAGGGGTCGCTATCATAACATGATTCCGAGATCTCGGGTGTTCTGAACTAATTTGTTGGCAAACTGTCAATTTTGCATTGTTTGAACCTGTGTGAAAATTTTAGACTGTGAGAAAATTAACTGCAGCAAAAAAGTTGTATAATATTAGATAAATACATACAATAATCTTTTGTATCCGTATTTTTATTCTCGTTAGGATTGCTTGCTCACGGTTCCATACAGATATTGGGGCGTTCGGATCCTGCATCTGGTATGCAATCCGAAACGATGGAAGAAGTTACGAAACTTTGACCATGATGGTATATAAGTAAAGCCATTTGATTTCCTAGGGTCAGAATGTAGATGATTGATATGTTAAAAGTTTTCCGAATTCAAGAAAGCGACGACAGATTCTACACGCACGACTGTCGGTGATCGCAGCGGGAAATTGTTCGTGCGTGGATTGGAACAGGGATTGTGCTATGTTTTACATGGTGGTTCATCCGTCGATAGTGATACACGTACTGTTGAACAACAGTTACTCTGTCTACACGGAGTTTAACGACATCCAGGTATTGTCGCCACTCGCAATGTAGACCCTGACAGGATGAAGGAGTTACACTGGACGTAGATTACAAACCAGAAAACTGAAGCTTTACATGAAAACAGTTGGAACATTTGTGGTCTAAAGCACATCATAATGTCTGGTTTGAAATCGTTTAAGTTATGTTTTCACCAGAAAACTGCTTTAATAAACGACGACCTGTTGTTCAGTCCAAAAGATCTTCCAGACATTAAAGTGGGAGACGTTTTGGAAATATTTCACCCTGGTGAAGATTCGTGCCACCTTCTGTTGCAAGTAAAATGCTTGAAGGAAGCTGCTGAGTTACCGCTGAAGGATAAAGATTTTATTAGTATCTCGAATGTGATAGGCAAGAAGTTTGAGTTACGTCCTCCAAAGGAGGTTGCCGTTTGTGTTGTTGATCCACAAGAGGTAGCCATTGACCTAGTGGAATTAGTCTTTAAGGATCAGTACTTTAGCCGAGCAGATATGTGGCGAATGAGGGCAAACTTTATGAAAACCTGCCTTTACCACAGCCAAAAGGTTGAATTCGCTGAGATGAGGGCCACAGTGGAAGAGATCTGGTCGAAAGGGATAAGAGTTATGTGCGGAGTTGTAACTGAAGAGACTCGGGTAACATTTCGCTCATCAACTGCCCAAGTGAACATTTTTATTCAAATGAGCAGTGAGATGTGGGAGTTTGATAATTATGGTGACCTTTACTTTGAGAAGGTTGTCGATGGATACCTTGTAGATTTGTTTAACCTGTGGAAGGAGAAAGGCTGTAATCATGATGTTACAATTACGCTTTTCTCTCGAACGTTTTACGAGGCGCGGTCTATCGATGATTTTCCTGAGGCAGTGCGTGAATGCATATGTGAGGACTATGCTGGACGATTTTATGAAGACTTCTACCGAGTGGTTGTTCAGAATGAACGCTACGATGAATGGGCAAAACCTATTAACACCCTGAAGCAGATCTTCAATGAATATGATGGTTATGTTCTGCACTTTCACGAGCAAGGCAGTTCTGAAGTAGCTCTGGACTATGATGACAAAGACTCTTCTTATCCGGTTAGATGGAATCCATTGGCTGCTAAAGGTATCCTTCCACCATTAACTTCCGGACTGTCTGGAACCAATGAACAGAAGATCCCTCGGGGCTGGAATTCGACGTCTGATGAAGGCAATTTCTTAGAGGTGCTTAACATGGCACTGAATGTGTTTGAGAAGTATTACCTTGATCGCTGCTTTGATCGTACAGGTAAGCTGTCGATTGTGATAAGTCCTGGTGTTGGAATCTTTGATGTCGACCGAGAACTAATGAACATCACAAAACAGAGAACCATTGACTGTGGAAGCAGTGTGGATCTTGTATGCATGGGTGAACAGCCACTGTATGCTGTTCCACTTTTCAAATTTCATAACCGGAACCGTGCAGTGTGGGCTGACATTAGGGATGATTACAACATTCCACACTGGATCAACCAGAGCTTCTACATATCTAGGAATCAGATGGAAGTTTATGACCAGGAGAAGATTGCACTTAACGTCAAACTGATAGACAGTGTTTTGAGGGCAATGGAAAAAGATGGTTGCCTTGCGTCGGCTTTTGGTGACTTCTCTGAGTTTCCTTGGGAGAGTTCACTGAAGAGTGAAGTGCCTTTTGTAGACTATGATGAATTTGATGCACAGGTGTTTCGACCTTCTTCGTACAACGTCAGCGAGAAGAGGTCTAAACTTGTAGAAAAGAATGCTTTTGACATTAAGCAGTGCCGAATTCCACGAATCTCGTTTACTTTAGACACAAAGGGTCTCTTTGGCAGCGTAAGTCGTGAAAAACCAGATGAAAAGAGTTCTAAAGTGATGCAGTATATGTCTCATTCGTATGGAGGGATGCCAGTGCATGGATCAGAACAAATATGCACGAGAATGATAGGAAGTGTTCTGAATCCTTTTGGGCATGATCATCTTAAAACCAGATTGAAGAAATGCCAGCGTAAAGCTCTTGTGAACCCCTTTGCTCCATCAAGACTCGATTTTAAAGTAACTTCTAATCAGCGGCGTTGGAGTCACGTTCATCCTAGCATTCGCAGGAGCTGTACAGTGCAACAACTGATCAGTAGTGGCAGCACAACGGTTGCATCTGAGAGCAACTTACGTATTTCATCACCGTCACGTGACACTTTCATGCAGCTGTTGGTCGCTGCTGATCATCGTCGTCAACGTCGTCTCCACCGTTCGTCGGAGTGCAGCGAGTCGAGCGAAAGGGTGCCATCGCTTGCTGGTTCAGGCATAAATGCCAACAGTGCAGATTCCTTGCGAGAAGCAGAGACAGCGCCTGATAGCGCCACGTCACGCAGTACCTACCAGGATCAAATGGCAGGTACCCTGCGTCATGTGGGCAGCTTGACGAGCATGGCTACTGCCAGTGAAGGCATGTACTCTTCATCCTTCGGTAGGATTCGAACAACCAGTCTGAGGATGAGTCGGCCTGCCAGCACTACTAAGGATGCCGGCCGCCACTCCCAGGTAATTGCAGCTCAAGAGAGTCGAGCAGGATGGCTGGCCAACGAAGAGCAGGAACCTATGACAAAATACCGGTCTGCCATGGACTGGAAAGGCATGGCCATTCCAGCATCGCTTCCTTTGACAACTGACTATTTTCCAGAGCAGCCTAACCTGGAGAAGGCTTACTTGGTTGCAGATTATTCTCTAATCGATGAAATGGCGCTGTCAGCAGAAGCAGAGTTAAGGCAGGTCGGCCGAAGGCCTCTGACAATGAGACAGGTTTTCAGTCAAATGGTCTACCAGCGACTGGCTCAGGGATTCCAGATTGTGATAATTCCAAAGAATAGCATTGGGCCTCGTGCCTTTCGCAAGGGTCCAGACCCGTACATTGAGCGGGTGACTCTGAGCATTGGACGCATCTTTCACAGGTTGACGCTATATGACACATGGGTGGTTGTGATGCGTTTCTGGCCGAGACATCCGTCTTCCCTGAAGACCTTCCATTATAAATATCGATTCCAGGTGCCAGACTCCAACACATACGACGTCTCCTGGACAGACTTTGATACAGAGAAGCTGGAGCTGTTCAACTGGAATTACGTAGACCACTATCTCATTACAAGGGGCGAAGAGCACTATAAGCTGCACCACTCTCACAAGTACTGGCGCTCAAGGTTCTTTCTGCTGCCGTGTTGTGGTACAGCGACGAAACAGATTGTTGAAGGCACAACTGATGTCTGCAACATATATCATGATTGGGGCACTGAAAAGCATATGCAGCTTATGGAGGGTTTTCTGCGATTTCTTGAAATGGCCAACAAACTGAAACGAATTATATCCAAACCTCTCAAACCAAGGGATGAGATGGGGCGAAGAGGTAGCATCGACTACAGTTCCTTAACAACAATGGGCTTTGATGCTGTGGGGAAGCTGGCAAGAGAAGGATGCTCAAAGGTGGCACATGAAAATTCTGATTCGTCCTCATTGCACTCAATTACTGTTCCTCAGCTGGGAAATGAAAGCAAAAGGCCACTGCAGGGATTGAGTGCTGCACTGGAACTATGTGTAAGTGCCTACACTAAATCACAGGATTTTCATGGAGGTAGAAATTTGTCTCCACTTACAGTGGAATCGTCAAGTGCTGAAATCATTCATGCGCTGCTTGACAGTCTAACATTTTTCAAGAGTCAGCAGGATCTTCCTTTACTTCCTCCGAACTGCTTTGTCTCGGCTGATGCAGTCTTTTGGGCAATGAAAACGGTTTCAGGCGTTACGAGTATATCACATGGCATCTGCTTGATGGAACGCCTTTTTAAAGATAGGGTCATCTGCCATGCATCTGGAGATACCGGTCGTGGCTTTATCTTTGGCTTTTACCTTTACTTTGTGGTCACGGACAATAGCCGATTGGACTTGGGCAGCAGTTTCTACGAACGCTTCGAGCACGAGTGGTGTGAATCGGCCATTATTGCACATACTAATCATGAACATCTGAATTCGACAGCCATATTTGCTGACAAACTATTGCATAAAGACACAGAATTTCACACAGTGTGTGAGGAGCATGTTGCCATGCCAAAGGAAATGTCGGAGACGTACAAGATTGTGCATGTGGATGTTGATTCGATAAATCGGAGTGATAGGGAAGAATGGGGCTGGGCTCGTTATCACAGATACTACAATCCAAACTCTGCCTTTGAGCTCACGGTAGAGTGGCTGGTTGCCACTGGATGTATACTCGGGGACCTTGTACTAGGGTGGACCCGCAAGGCCAAAGACTATGGGTTTCACTTCTTGCCAGTGCCTTGTGATCCCTTTGCTCTTCCTTTCAATCCAAACTCCGATCCTCTTCGTGGGCCAATCTTTGTCCCCCTTAATGTTGGTTGCCTAACTGAGGATGGGTCTGAACTTTTTGCAGAGTACGAGCAAGAATCTCGTGCGCTGAGGTTGGCCTTGTTTCAGGATGAAATTGTCAAATCGTTTGGCTTCTTGCGAGACAGCTGCCCCAGTTCAGACACCGTTTCCTGTCAGTCACTGGAGCAGAAGTCTTTGCAGTATGTTCACTGTTCCGGAAGCATGTTCATCATGATCCTTTCGGGCAAGGCTTCTGACCCAATCCCAGGGGGTTCACGATCGAAGAGCCTTCGACAGCAGTACGAGGAATACATAGCCCGTCAATGCAATCAGAAGAACTCATCATCATCATCAACAAGAAAAGCCGCTTCACACTATGTTGGCTTTCTTTGGGCCTGGAATTTCATGCTGACCAAGCGATGGCGATCGGTCAACACCGGAGATGAGGCCTTCCAGGATAGAATGCTTTCTGATTTCCGAAAATTCTGCTCAAATGCTGATGGAAGGCTCGTGTCCTACTGGAATGAGCTTAAAGAGTTGTATCGCCTTTCTTTGGCACAAACCGAGGAAGGTAGAACTGGAAATATTGCCTTCTCAGTACATGAAGAAACCTCATGCATTTCATGAAAGTTGGACTAGTCTGTTTAATTTCTCAGTACTTTGATGCGAAATTCAATCACTTGTGGAGTATATAAGGTTAAAATCTTTTAGGGCATTGTGGTTACACTGGTATATTTTGTAGATTTGGCTGTTTGGGAGTAAATTACCTGAATTTCTTTGCTCAGTACATTTCTGATTGAGACTGCAAGGCCCAACTGAAAATAATTGAACACAACTAATTTCATGTAAAGTAAGCTAATACAGTTTGACAGATTTGTCTAAGTTTGTTTTTATTTCCTTTTGCCCTCGGATGTTGTGCGCTGTCATCAGATCTGTTCTACACCCAATTTATCCTCAGACAGATTCATTTTTTATATCTTGTTTACTGTATTTCTGTAAGTTATTTATGAGCTGTGCGTATGTGCACGCTCATGTGTGCATCTTGCTCTACTCTACATTCGTCTTATCTCCCTTTCTCCCTACTTCTCTGTCTTCACCTTTTGCCCTCTCATCTCTTCTAAATCATAGTCATAAACTCAAGAATTCCTAAAGCGATACTTGAAAACTAAGCACAGTGTATCATCTCATTTACGAGTGCTGCCTCAAATCCAAAGATACCATATGAAGAACAAAATCCAGTTGCCAGAAGACCAACGACTGTATTTCTCTTTTCCTGTCGTTCTGTATGTCTTTCTCTTTTCTGCAAGTAATTAACATAGTCAGATGGTTTCAGTTTGAACAAGAGTGGTTTCGTGTATTTTTTTATTGGATTGCAGCTGCATTAGCATAAAGAACAATTGCCTGTGAAAAAAGGAATGCAAAAGGAACATTTAGTTTCTTTTAATTGTGTTGTTGGCTTGTGGCCGCATGGTCAGTCAACAAAGTTGCATCTTCCACTAGTAATTATTTCAACTTTGTAGCAGTTAGTGATGTTAATGAGACAATGACTGGTTAGGCTGAGACTGCTGCTGAAGCCAGGACCCACAAGATCAAGGACAGAGACGTACAAGCTATGGTGGCAATTTTCTATTTAGCAACACTTGATGTAATAACACGTGTGCATCCAGGATATGTGGATCGGCTGGACAGTAAACATCATCGCAACTGCCTTTAATTTTCATCAGCTAACAAAGTGGTTGTGTGGGTCTGATTGACAAGTTAGCGGTCTAATACGTAATACGATTAACATGTACAGGCTTCTCCAGTTAACCAAAGTAACAAAAGTTGAAAGGTGTTCTAATGTTGGACTGAAGTGCTTGTGTTTATGCCTAAGCCAAAACATTCTTTGACCTTTGGACTATGATTCTGAAGAGTTTCTACAGAAGCATGTAAACAAGTGCATTACCCGTACTTTTTAGCCTTTTTTCTGTACTGCCATGATTCTTACAGACATAAATCAATCATTGGTGTAGAAGCATTTAAGTCAGAGTAGTTGTCAGCAGATATAATGTCATTTAATTGCACATAGCAGAAATTTTACATGCCACCAGTTTAGGTATCTGCTTGTTAGTAACTACCAAGTGTATATGCAATTGGAATAGCTCGCTCTATCACACATTAAAAAAGGGTTAATTGGCACAAATCACTAATTTCAGTAGTTCAGTCGTGCTGTTAAGAATCTTTCCTATGAAATACTAACACAACAGCAGCAATTAAACATTTTGACATCCTTTTACCACAGGGTTTGTGATTACACAATCATTTTCCACGTTGGCACCTCTAGGCATGTGACTAGGCATTGGCTTTCCATGCTGCCTTCCATGGCTTGACCACAGCACTGAAACTGACCAGCAACCTGATTCTTTCGGACTTGATTTGATGCAGCGCCGGTAAATACGCTCATCTCCCAGATGCAACTTTTGTCTGGGACTGAGAAATTTTGGAGATTACATTTACAATGAATTGCCAGTCAGCTTTGAAGGATTTAAATGACAACAGACAAAAGGCAAACATTCCACCAATCAGCCACCAAGATGCCTAGAAGTCCATTCTCTAGGGCGAATTTTTATCAACACATTACATACAAAATCAGTTTAAGTTAATAAGCCATCCATTTTGGATTCTAATCACAGAGGATTCAGGCAGAAATGTCGTTCCACTGGTTGAACTTGATTGAGTCTCTTGCTGTGTTCACCGTGATCTCCCGTGTGTAGTGAGCTTCTGTCCAGCCACGGCCGGCTTGTCTCTTTAGGGCAGAGTGCGGCATGTGTGTTTTTGGTATAGTTGGAGAACTGATGAAATCTTGACCAGAAAAGATGCGTTCATGGTGAATGGGAGCTCTTGCTGATTGGCCAAAACATTTAGACTTTTCTAGGTCCGGTTTAAGCATGATTGCCGAGGGGATCAAATTTCCAATCGAGTGATTGAGAGGGAAGTAAGGTCTTTGGTAAAGATCATCACCTTAAAGCATAGTAAAGCAAATCAATTCAATTTCAGTTTAGTAATGTGATCATTTATTCATACTGTGGCTCTAACAGTACTTGTAGTATTGAAGAAATCCTAATTGTAAGCTCGAGATTTCCACAGCTAAGTCACAGAAACCAGCTTACTTACAGTCGCTCAGTCAAACAAAATCGACAGGCAGGATGGGTTTGGTTCCAGGTCAAGATCCAAGAGTCAGGCAGGCAGACAGTCAGATGGCTAAAGTGGATGGTGTTTGGAATTGAATCAGAAAGTGAGCTAAGGGTAAGAGGAAGAATCAGGATAGGATTTGTGGAAGAGGAGTGTTGTAGTCCTGCAGTTAAAGGGTTTTAACTGAAGCTCAAGCATGATACCTTCAGGCTAACAGCAAGACAATCTTTCCTTTCAGGTTATGTGACATGACAACAACTATCAGCTTCAAATGATGATTAGTGGTGAATAGCCTGCAACAGACTCCAACCACTTATTTCAACAGATTGCATTATGATATGCCATTGGTTATAAATCTGCATGTGTACAGTTACTGGTGATTTATATCACGTGCAATATACTATGAATCTACAGCAGATAAGAATACCTTACAGTAAATTAGATGAGAAATAAGAATACCTTCTTTGTCGAAGTTCATCACTCTGTCCTTGTATTTCGAATCGATAGTAATTTCTCTACGGTCTCTTTCAGAGACTGAGAACAATCGACCTGCAGTGAATATTCAAAAGCCCATAAAGCATTCAGTGTCTTAACTGTGGCTTACTTCATAACCTTCTATAGCACTGTCAAAATAATGGATCAACTTACGTAAGTACCTGTAGCCAGCCCTGTTATTGTCTACAAGCCACTTACTGAACTTTGGTACTAACTGGATGAAAACAGCTCTTGCTAAATTTGACAGACAACCAATTGATTATGCCTTTCATTCAGTAACCAACCAATTTAGAAAGCAGATCAAGTTTCCACAGGTTGCATGTCTTTACTATATTGCAGAACTCCATTCAAGTAAAAATAGGGCGTGCAATATGATTTAGCTTACTTTTTATGCTAACGACACCTAGTATTGGTCTTTGCAACCGGTCACTGAGTCTCCCATTATCACCATAGTAGCACATGTAGATATGTCTAGAATCGTCAAGATGTTCTTCCTTCAGTGGCTGACTAGTTTAACATTCACTGACATTTTTCAGAGAAAGTTGCGAAAACTGACAGGTGTTGCCAGTATAAAGAGTAGAAATGATTCTAGAAATATCTTGCATGTAAAATTGAGCTAATCTGCATATGGCCTGAATATGGTTAGCAAATGACCTGGTGGAAATGAACATCATGCCCAGACTGCATGTGCATTCAGTAAGGCTAATAAGTAAGCCACCCAACTGAACAGAGGTAAGGGTATCAATTTTGCTGAGTTGTTGCCTTTTACCTAGGAAAAGAAATTTAGTTTTAGAAAAAGGATTCAGAAGTTTATTACTAGCAATCCAAAACTGAAAATCACCAAAAACAGAAGCAAGTAGGTGGAGAGCAGGATTAGATGTGAAACTATCAAATGAAAGGAATAGTTGAGTTATGAACGGAATAGAAAATTGCACAAAACAAAGAGATCATTCGATCAGAAGAAGATTCAATGGGTAACTGTGAATGAGTATTCGATTCATTCACTTAATTCAAATAATAAGTGCAGTTGAAACTATTATGCAAATCTGCATTATATAGTAATGTATTTATGTCATACCTCTTAAAGTGCAAGAAAGAAAGTCATTAGATTTTGGATAAAATGCAATATGTTCAATGCAAGCAAATCAGAACCCATGAGATCCGATTTGACAGTTTCAGATATTGGCACCATAGAAATTAGATTACAAGAAAATTCCTGCACAGTGACAAATTAGATTACAAGAAAATTCCTGCACAATGACATTGTCAAATGCAATAGATAAGCATCAGCAGATAACATATCATCAGATGCCATTACAATAAGATATTAAGACTCATTTACGAGAATAGTCGCAATCGAAGAGTTCTTCTTCAGCTCCTGATGCTCTTTCCACAGTGCGATATCTGTTGTAGAGGCTACAGAGAAATCAATATTCAGAGTTACAGCAGTATTGTGTGTGTGTGTGTGTTTGTGTGTGTGTTGTAGTCACATAACGGTGAAAGGATGTCAAAGCATTGTATCAGTGAAATAAAAGTCTTATAATACTGGGATGTTCCAGTGCGCAAGGTTCATAGGTTCATTCGTAATGTAAAGTAGCTTAACATAAATCTCCAACATTTCTCAAAAAGCGGAGTCAGGGAGAAGAGCTTATTACTAATAAGTATATTTCTGCACACTTACGTGGTGCCTTCTAAGAAAGATGCTTCTTGTTAGCTAAAACGATGCTAGACTTATTGTATTTCTATTTGGTTCAATCAAGTCGTAAATACAATTCACTCATGTTGCCAGCATGTCCGTTAATGAGTTACCACAGCAAGAAAGGGTTTTCAACATATTGATTTTGCCTCTTGTTGTAATTACCATCTCTTCAGCGGAATGAAGCGAATCTGTGAAGCAGTGGTGAAAATTCCATATCCATTTCGACAGGAAAAGTATCTCCTACCATGGATCATTCCATCATGGAGTCCATCTGGAAAATGTTTCAAAACTGTAAGATGCTATCATTCTAATCATCATCAACGATGTAAGGTTTTACCATTCTCATCAGCATCATCATAATCGTCGTCATCGTCATTGTTACCACCACCACCACCACCATCATCAGCGATGTACCAAGTTCAGAACTTGCTTCTAGACAGTACAAAGACCTTTGATGCCATTTACACTGTAACTGTCAAACGTAAAAGTTAGAATGTGGTAATATAAATATCACAAAAGATGTCAACTCTGTAAAATGACCTGAAATAAACCTAAAACAAACCAGTAATGAAACAATATGAACAGCCTAATTAATACTAAAGACAACATTTAAGCACTGCATAAAATTATATGCAAGGATACAAAGTATTTTCAAAACGTATTTTTTAAAATATTCTTTTATTTTGTATTTTCAAAATACTTTTAAAATTTTACTCATCCCTGATCATCATTATAATTACTTTATAGTCACAATAAAAATAAATAAAAATGCCAAGGCTAATTTGCAACAAACCATACTGAGCTGGCGCTGAAAAATACAAATTTTTATCTTCATTAAGTAAGTTTTAAATCGATAAGTGGCCTACAACTTCACATAATAGGCTGAAATAATTACCGTGACAGTTACAGTGATTAAGATGATGAGATTGAAGATAATGAATTATAATGATGATGAATGATATTGAGATAGAAAATGATGATGATGGTTGGTGATCATGATGATGATACGTAAGAAAAAAATAAAAGGTGGAAAATAGCATTTACTTTTCCTGCACCAGTGTGTCCTGAACTGGAGTTAGTGGTTTCAGTGGTATACAAACAGTAGAAATAATTCTATTAACTTAATGTTATTAAAATTCCATATGCACATCTTGCCTGGTGTATCTAAAGCCACTCCAACCCATTCTCCAGGCTCTCCATTCACACAGCCTTTGTACTTTACGATTCCAGTAAAGATTTGTCCAGCCCTAAGGATCTCAACTTTTTGGTTGAGATTGATGTTTGAAAAGAGTACCATCGCTTCCTGCTTCGAATGGTAAGGAACAAGAACAAACAAATGAAACAAAAAGTCATTACAACGAAAATTCGAAAAGTGTAATGACAAAAAAATGATTATATGTACGTAAAGTCTTGTAAACTTGAAGCACCATGCAAAACCTTATAAATCAGCTGATTTACAACCGATCGCCAACGTCACAACTATACACAACTGCACATTTCAATTAAAGCGCATTTAGGTTTGACCATTCTGCCAAGCTCCTACAGTGCACTGAACTCGAACTCTCTACTTCCTCTTCTTTACTCTCCCCATCCTTCCTCTACAATCCCAAACATCATCCACCATAGCTGCCACATTGTCTCTCTGTCTGACTTTTGGATCTTGACCGGGAACCCAAACCTTTTGCCTATCGATTTTATTTTGACTAAGCACCTGTGAATAAGCTGGTTCCTCTGATATTGCTTTCATTGGGTGCCGTAGAAACCTTGCGATTACTATTACTATTAGTGACCTCGGAAAGTTTGACATGAAACTTCTAAAACCCCAAACAGCTACAACTTCTGGAATGTGCATGTTCCAGCTCCAAAAGATTCAACAGTTTCTGGATTCAGAGTCATCAAGAGTCTGTAAGAAAAAGTCGACGCCATTGGACTTCCTGGCCGGGTTTGCAGAGGATGAGCCAGCGAACAACAGTGGCACAGTATGCTGAACGACATCACATGGCGAGTACTGAGCAGAGGAAAAATTCCTGCACAAAATGAGCCTCTTGGCCTCTCAAGGGTTGATGGAAGATGCCCAGACAGTGTGACACTCATCCTCTGGTAACATGGTCGGTGCCTAGGATGGGACATTACTGCACATTTACATTACTTATGCAACATCTCGTCTAGCTCACACGTGGATAAGAACAAGTGAAGCCGTCGACTGCGCAGCCTCGTCAAAAAGGGTGAAGTATGCCACCACCACTTGTACTAACGCTTTAGTGGCTGTGGCCTTAGTGACCAAAAATGCCTGGAGCATGGAAAAGCTGGAGTTCATCTCAGAAATGGGAAGCTGCACGACATATGCACCCCATGATCCAATAGAGACCTCTTTCTTGTACCAGAAGATTTTTGTGTCTGTTCAACGAGGAAACGTCATAGGAGCAGCAGCTGTAGTAGTAGTAATGATGAAGATGATGATGATGATAATAATAATAATAACTTACCACTGTCCGATGATGATGATGATAAAAATTAAAATAATAATAATAGTAATAATAATAATAATAACAGTAATAATAATAATAATAATAACAATAATAATAATAATAACAATAATAATAATAATAACAAAACAACAACAACAATAATAATAATAATAATAATAATAATAATAATAATACAAGTGCCTTATATCATGCGACAATTTAGGCCTACAGATATTAATAAGAATAGTAAAATGTTAGTTAAAGTGAAATGCCCAGGAAATTCAGTAAACTTAGATCAAAAATACCTAAAATCCTTATTAAGCAAAATTTAAAAATCACAGGGCTGCATAATTGTGCGTCTTAAACAAAATTTAAAAGTAGTGAAAAACTAAACCAAATCTTCCAAACGATTCTTTAGCTGTATCCATAGCACCGACACAGAACATATATTGCCAGAAAGATACAGCTTCTGACGTAAGTGTACTAGATATTGAAGTCTTCATATATTTTTACATAATATTTAAAGTCGTAAATATCGTAAACTCGAGATTTCTACTGCACCCAATCAAAGCTAAGTCGCGGGAACAAATTAATTCACAGGCCTTCAGTCAAAACAATCGATAAGCAAGGTCAAGATCCAAGATTCAGACAGGGAGGCAGTCCGACGGCTACGGTAGCTAGTGTTTGCTACGATCTTCGAAGGCCGTATTTACTGAGGATTCATCCCCACCGTCCTTCCCTACCACAACTGCCAACCTCTCGTGCTGGGAAACCCTTCAACCGGATGTCCTTGGTCCACTTATACTGGACTCTCCATCGAAGTCATGCGAACTTGACCTACTTCCTCCATTTATAATTAAGGGATTTGTTGATGACTTTCTTCCTTTTCTGCATTTATTATGTAATTCGTCAATGAGTTAGGGTTCCATTCAAGCGTCACATAAAAGGGCAGTTGTTTTCCCTCCCTCAAGAGCCAAGGCCTGGACCCTAACTCTCCTTCTAATTATCGTCCTATTTCTAACCTTTCCTTCCTCTCGAAGCTCCTTGAAAGATGTATCTCTCTTCAACTGGTTGAGTACCTTGAATTTAATTCTCTCATGCCTCCCCTTCAATCTGGTTTTAGAAAATTCCATTCGACAGAATCACTCATCACCCGCCTTCTAGCTGACATCTTTCATGCCTTTGGCCATGGCCATGTCACACTTCTTGCTCTCTATGACGTCAGTGCTGCCTTTGGCACTGTTGATCATTCCATTCTTCTAGAACGACTATATAAATCCTTTGGCCTTACTGACTCTTCTCTTCTTTGGTTTTGCTCATTTCTCTCTGATCGCTCCCTTTCTGTTATTTTTGGCCCCACTCGCTCTGCCTGGACTCACATTCCCTATGGTCTTCCTCAGGGTTCGGTATTTGCACCGCTTCTATATATCCTATATACTGCTGACCTCGTCAGTATACTTCTCCCCTTGGGTGTTTCGTCTCACCAATATGCTGATGACACTCAATCTTTTACTCATGGCCCGGCTGCCTCAGCCACTCTGATGGTTGAGCGGATCCTTGAGGCCACCTCTGTTCTAGATCTCTGGATGTCTTCTAACCGCCTCTGTCTTAATCCCGATAAGACTCAATATATCTGGCTAGGTGGCCGTTTCCAGCTTGCCAAAATTGACTTTAGTTCCCTTTCCTCTAATTTCCCTCATACCCACTTCTCTTCCTCAGTCCGTGACTTCGGAATCATCCTGGATCAAACTCTTTCTCTGACTGACCATGTAAATAATATCTCCCGCTCTTGTCTTTACCACCTAAGACAACTCCGCTCTATTCATCACTCGCTTCCTCTTCATGCGATCACTACCTTGGTCCATGACCTGATTTGCACTAGGATTGACTTTGGCAATGTTGCCTATATTGGACATTCTGCAATTAACACCTCCAAGCTTCAGTCTCTACTTAATGCTGCTGCACGCCTTATCGGTGGTCTTCCAAAGTCTGCCCATATATCTACTTTTATTCGTGACTCACTCATTGGCTTCCTGTCAGTTAACGCATCCAGTTTAAGATTCTTATGCTTATGCGCAACTGCCTTCTAGGCTCTGCTCCGTGCTACTTAACTTCTTTTTGTATTCCGGTTTCCTCGTTGCCTGCCCATGTCTCCCTTCGCTAAGCTACCCGTGGTCTCTTGGTAGTCCCTCGCGTCCGCACTACGACTGCCGTCCAGGAGCTTTGCCTTTGTTGGCCCTTCCAGCTGGAACTGCCTTCCTCTTGAACTGCGGCTTCAGTTACTTAGTCTCTCTCCTACCCAGTCTCGCAAACGCCTGAAATCCTTTTTGTTTGTTCAAGTCGGGAGCGCCACTGTTTCCTAAGTGGTGCTTTATAAATGTTCGTTTACAATTACAATTACAATTATATAATGTATACATCAAGGACGTAATTTAGTAATAAGTGGTTATGTAAATGCTCGCTATTTGCATACTCTACAGTACATAATATCGGTATCAGTGAAACCAGCTTCTTCAAAATGTCAGATTTCAACTCGAGTCTATCGGTGCCAGTTGGATATAATGTTAGCCTCATCCTTACTGGGCCCGTAACTAGCCAGTTGCTATTAGGCTTGCAGGAGGAATTTAGGTGTAATTTTTGGACTTGCATTGAGTCAAGTAACTTTGAGCGCCTGTGAATAAGCCGTTTCCCTCGATTTTGTTTAGACATGCAAAGAAATCTCGAGGCTAGTAGGACTCTTTCGATTAAGATACATAATCTGCAGTGACTACAATACAGTATCCAACAGCCAAATTCATTGGGCATACCTTGAACCCATAGCCAGCCAGTCTTTAGTGTTATGAATTAGAGTTACTTGTAACGCGTTACTGTAACTAATTATTATTCATTGATAACTTTAAGGGTAGCTCATTACTCGTTATCGTTTACGAGGTAACGATAACGCAAAAAACTTTAATTACTTTCTTTGCGTTACTAAAAATAAGCTGTGTGGGGGCATAGGCTAGGGATCGACTCCAAGCATTGAATCGGAGACTTGAGGGTACGACTGAATATTTGAGCGTCTCCACAATCTTCCTTGGTATTTCTCAACCTTCGATGAACTCTGTGGCATGGCCGATGCGCGTCTCTTTAAAGCAATATTGAACAACCTAAGCCATGTCTTACAACAGCTACTCCTGCCAGTTAAGACCCTTAGTTACTCCCTACAGCCTAATACCCAAGACCGTAATATTCCTTCCGCTGATAATTTAACACATATATGTTTTACTATTAGGATGTTGTATGCAGTTTATCTTGTGTTCTTAAATGCTTGTAAAACGATGTGCGATCAGCTATTGGTTAATAAGAATATACCTACTTACTTATGTTCGCATCGTACGGTGCGGTAGGTTAGTTACGGCGCTATAAACAAAATGTTTAAGTGGTATTATCTCTGATATCCAATTCTTTAGGGCACGTGCATTTCCGTAGACCGAACATTTCCGTTTGAGTTCGTCCTTTGTTCTTTTTGATCGTCGATTTCGCCAAGGAAAGAGCTGAAAGTTCCAGTTGAAAAAGTGTTTTCGATACGTGGCACATGAAAGAATTCTTCAGAAATGGTTCGGCTAATGGAAACTTTGTTTTGTCTTTGTCGAAAATTCTCAGTATTGCAATCAACTGCACGTCCAATTTGAAAAGAGATGTTGAGGTATGTACGTTAACGTTCGGTAGTCAGTTAAAAACTTTAAGCATGTTTATATTCTCACTGCTGGATGGAAATTTTGAGAAACCACGAATTCCAGATCAATCTTATAGTATCTTGGTCCAATGTTCTCATTAGCATGTGGGCGTGGCTTCAGCCCTGGCAGAGCCTGGCTGCAGCCAGGGCAGAGCGTTGTTGAGCGCCAGTGCCCAGGCTGCAGCGATCAGTAGAGCAACCAGCAGTCTTGGATGAGGACCGAAGTGCAGTGCATCTACTAGATAAACTCGGACGCCACCTGAACCTTGGCTTAACCCTGGCCCTGGCTGAAGTGCGGATGTTTGCAAGGGGGCTGGGAAGGGTAATGCCAATTGCGGACAAGGAGGGATGCATAGTAGGTCATTTTCAGTGAATATCCTTTATTGACGACCCCTAACCAATTTCTGTAGTTTTGTTCAGACCAATGCAGAAATAATGGAGAGATGCAGAGCAAATGACAGAACATCTAGTTTGTTAAAAATGAACTGCTAATGTTACGATAGTAGTTAGCAACATTGTTCTTGACACTTTGGGAAAGGTTATGGGTAACTTTCCTCTTAGCTTTATTGAGCAGTTCAGCTGCCTTAGCATTCCTTCCATATGATAGAGTACGATTTCCTTGGCTGCTGTTCTTTGCATGGCGTGACTTGCTCTTAGGCTGAACACCTATCATTGTACCTGCACATTTCAAACGTGCTATGCCATCCCCAGTTGTTCTAAAAAGGTAGCAAACTGTGAAGCATTAGTGCAGTTGTATAGCAATTGACAAAAAACGTCCAAAGTGCTCTTGAGTTTGGCCCAGTTAGCATGAGTTATAATACCAATCTTGCTCTCAGATTTTGCAGATATTTCTCTCCAAGTGCCAAGCACAATGTCTTTTGAACAAGCACCTTTATTGCACTGCTTCTGATGCTCTATGGTGTTTCGGCAATATTGATGAGCCTTTCTTGATCAGGTTGACAGTCGTTCATTGTGGCATTTAGCTCAGAGTTGGCATCGTTACTGCAGAGTGACAAATAAAGTTGTCTGTATTGGCAAGCATCACCCAGTGCCACCTTTGCGGCCATGTGGCGGTCATTGTCACTGATCTGTGGAGCATTGGGCAGACTAACTTCCATATGGCTTGTGCAAACCCCTCTACCAGATTTCACTTCATAATACTGATAGAATCTTCTGCAGATGAGACATGATAAAAATTGTTAGACGATGATGATCATGTCACTATTAAGAAACACTGCCTCTTTAAACATGTGTCTCAGCTTGTAAAGATTAGGCCTGTTATGATGAGCGAATTCCAGGAACCACTTGTAGAATTTTTCCATCGTTGTGATGACTGCATGCATCAAAGTAACAGCACTGTACTGCTTCACTCGATTCACACCTATGTCTTTAAAAGCACAGCTGTGGACCTCTTCATAGTTGTTGGTGTTGTGTCCCTGCAGAGCAGGTGTCTTTCAGTAAGCACTGCACCATTCAAATCAACGATTCCACCACATTGGCAAATAGGTTGAACAGCGTTTTATGAGTTTAAATGTTTGCGTTTAAAGTTCAACGGTTTAGTTTAAAAGTTCTGCAGTGAGATTGCCCTGTTTGGGCTCATTAGAAGTATAGTAAAGTTCCACGATTTTAGTTTAAAAGTACTGCAGTAAGATTTCCCATATTGGGCTCATTAGAAGTCTAGTAAAGTTCAACGGTTTTAAATTTAAAAAGTTCTGCAGCAAGCTTTCCCCGTTCGGGCTCAATAGAAGTCTAGTGTAATCTTGTTCTTCTTACGCGTTCTTTCCTCCATTGGTTCGCAGGACTTTCGGCTTCGATAGGCGCTGGCTGGTAGGTTTAGTTCATTAGTGGATTAAGTTGCACTGGCACAGTCTCAGCCGTCCATCCTGCATCACCGGATGGAGGTGAAGTAGATGTAGCTCGTTGTCGCTGTTCGCGTCGGCCGATGCCCGGTGGATCAGGGCAGCGTCCAGAGGGATTGTGTCAGCTTCCTCCGTGTTGGAAGTCTCTCTCGTGAGGTCAGTCCGTTGGATTATCGGGGAGTGCCCTTGATAATCGTCCTCCTCATCGTCCATGTTCTCATATCCCGTAAGATCGATGACCGAGTCAGCCGGGGATGCTGGAGTTCCCGCGCTTGTGTCATTTATTTTGTATAAATAACACATTGAAAACAACAGAATAAATTACAATTTAATAGTTTATTGATAAATTATATATTGTAGATTCCAAAAATGTAAAATTCACAAAATCAATAATTTGAAGGCAAAACACCTTTAGAAGCGATTTGCAGCGTTCTGCTTTGTGCGACTTCCGACTGATTTTGTAATTTTGATTGGCCCTACTTTCTCATATCACGATAAAATATCATATAATTAGTCATCATTACTTTTTATTATGGTAATTTACAGTACATAGTTACAATATGAAGTCAGCGTCTAGGAAACCGCCTGGTAGAAACAATTTCCTTCATCAGGTGTGCTTATGAATGTACAAAGCCTCCTTAATGTTGGATGTAGTTCACGGTAGAAAGACTTGTCCACCTGCATATTTGACTTGTCACATGTTTGCGGGAAGGCGGCGCGAACATGGCAAAGCACGTCGGAAAGGGTTTGTTCATTACTTGTGAAAAGTAGCCTTGTATGCAGTGGACTTCCAACTTCCGACCCATCTACAATAAAAGAATGACACACGTACTCAGCGTACTGAGTGACACCTTGTTCGTTTTACTCGATATCGGAGTCCTTATCTGGGACAAGAGAATGCTTTTTTACACCATCGCCATGTGACCTCAATATTGTTGGTGTAGGTATTACTGTAAGATGGTTAATTGGGCAGCTCCGATCGATTCTCTTTGGGTAACTAGTCACAAGAATGTTGTAAAGTTATAGTTTAATGAACAATGAACTTACATTCATTCGTGTAAGATCGGCTTTGCACGGAATCAGCACGAGTTTCACTTAACCTAATCTAAATGCTAACCAGATTATAATTAACTATGATATACACAATCTTATCTTTTGTCCTTGTTGTCCGTTCTGTCCTCTCTTCTCTGGCTGTCATAGTCGACCAACCTTCTTGTTTGACGGCGAACTTCTCTCGGCCTCTTCTGCCGACTGTGCAGCCCAATTTCAATCCTTAGTCTCTGCTGACTGGACTATGGCTCCTACGGAGGCTGCCTGACCATGTCTGCTAGAATTAGAATTCATCTTCCATTTCTTTCTCTGACTGGCTGTGCATGGCTTGATAGGCTTTGCAGAGCTGATTATGAGTTATACTCAGAGGTATATTTTTTGTTGTCTAGGATTTCTTGCCACTGCAGTATCCCATTAACTAAGCCACAATCTTCCTGTATTACACTTTGGATCACACAGTGGTGTAATGAAAATATAATCATCTGTGCGCATGAAGTTGTCAGCTTCTAGCAATGCCAGTACTTGATAAACAGTAAATCCTTTCTGTGTAGAAATTAAATAAGATCTTGCAATGCAGTATAGTACATATATTGTGAACAACTTAAATTATGCATATGAACATAATAATAACTCAGTTATTCATGCGTGCAATTTTGTAAGCTTGAAACTGAATCGCACAAAAATGCCTACCATCTTATACCAAACATCCACTTAAATTTCCAAAATTAGTGTTTAAAAAATGTATTATCTAGCAGTGAATTTGCTTTTAAACATTTCTCCTTGGAGCATGGTTTCTTACTGCCGTGCCTGTAAAGGTACCCTACCTTCCATGTCTTGCCATTAATAACTCGGCAAAACTTCCTTTGCAGTGCAGTATCTCAATGGATACTGGTATCAGACCAAATCCTTTAGCAAAAATTATGCACGATGTATTGTTGGGAAAGTGATCTTCAGCACAAAAGTTGACCAAACATTCCACAACTGCTTACAAAGACCTTCCAAATGGTCCTTCTTGATTTCTTCAAGGCCGGGTAGTTCTGACATCTTTGAAAAATGACTGAAAGAAACAAAAAGCGTGAAAAATACAAAAATGGGTTACTTTGGGTCACAATGACAGCCCTCACTGTGACACAGTTGCAGATAAATTGACTGTTACTTACATTTATTTTCAGCTGTATAAATTTTAGTTTCTGCATTTGCACTGTTTGCTTTAAATACACTTCATATTTTTCATGCTCTCAAAATTGTAACGTGCTTGCATATATCGCATAATATTATAATCCTTTTAAAATGTTATACTGACCTTGTCGTGTAAATCTCGCTTTCCACACCGGTATGCACAATACCTTGTTCGTACAACGACCACATGCAAAAGAAGGAATATTATGCATTGCCTTTTTTCTGCTCTTTTTCCAGAAGTGCTTTTTACTTCCCATGGTGTTTCTGATGCTGTACCCCACTGTTATAACATCATAGCTAGGTACAAAATAATGCTGTCAAACCCCTGGATTAGAAGTGGGATATGTATGTATGTATATATTTATGTATATGTTTGGAATTGGTCTTAGAGAGACAAATAACTCGCTTGGTTTTAAATAAAATCTCTATTCACACTTGCGAGAGGTTATAAATCATGCAACAAAATACCTGATATCTGCAAGAACAACGCTGTTTTGAAGCCAGAGTCAAGTCTTTTCCACCAGAGAACAACTTTAGCAAAAATACCTTTCAGGTTCCTCAAACACACTGAGGACCTTTACATGAGCTCAGTACTAACATCTGGCAATACTTACATCTAACAGAGTCACGTCAGACTCGGCCTATACTTAACTAACCAAGCTTTTTGCGCTTTCCCAGTTAACTGTTGCGTGCTGGCCTTTATAGGCTCATTTTCTTTGCCGGGTGGAAACCAGCAGCAGTGTTATAATGTCAAAAACATCTTTTTTTCCTTGACAGCATCAGACATTCGACTTCAAAAATAGTAACATTTGACAGTCGTCTCGTCAAGAAGAAGTTCCTCCCTCAACTTCCCAGGCACCTGTTACTTCCAAGCTGTTGCATGTATCAAACATACATGACCAGGTTATGGAGAACTAGAAGGGAAAGAGCACTTGTTTGCTACGATATTTAATAAGAAAATAATACAACCAGCAAGCACAATTTCGGCTGTAGTCACTTGTCTGTCCTGGTAGCAGAGCCTAGTCCTAATATCACTAGAAGAGATCAATTCAGATGATCCTCTCCTCTCTCGAAGCTACCTGTTTTGGTGCTTATATAAGTTTTCTGCCCCCAGGCTGTCAGCAACCTGTGTGGGTCTCAGACCACTCAACACTGTCCATCTCCCTCAAGCCAAATTCCAGATTCCCCTTTTAGCATTAGCGTATACCTGAGTGCGACCCTTTTAAGCACTGATCTCAGCTCAGCCTCGTCCATTAGCCAGTCTCGCCGACTACTTGTCACCGCCTGGACTCCATCCATTAGCTGGCCAAAACGGCACCTCTTCGAAGTTGAACTATGTCCGTATCGCTTGACCATGACTTGTAGGGTGAGTTCCCTACCAGGTTTTAATGATGAGCTCTGGCTGTGAATGTCTGGTCTCTCTGCTAGTAATCAATGCTCCCGGATTACAGATGGTGGATGTTGATCTGTTTGCAGAAAAATGTGAACTTTAAATAAAAAATTGTAGAAAATCACCAGATAGTTTGTGGAAGAGGGGAATGTGCTCTTTCGAATACTCGGGAACTGTCATGAGGTATAACATCATCAGATTTCCTGTTAAAATGAGTACATTAGAACATAAGAACTTAAATAAAAGCATGGGCATGTACATTATTTTTCACAAGTACATTTGCACCACAATGACAAAATTATGTAATATTCACATATCCCAAACATAATCATGAATAACTGTCTTAAATATGTTGTTAAATAGAAATGTCTAATTTAACTCATAGTTCTTAACCTCCTGAGACCCGAGAAAATGTTCTGAGATATTTCTTTCATCTTTCCCTAAATTCTACTACACAAGAGTACTTCTATACTGAAATAAATTTTAGTTTACAAGTTACATGTCAGGAACAGGTTTTTCCATGGTGTGCATTATAATGTACAGTGGGTCTCTGGTAACCAGTTATATACTGATCGACCATTGTCACAGTATATTACTACTTTGCCTGGGCTACATGAAATGCCACAAAGCAATTTCTTTCTGCGGTCAGACACAGGTAAACACCACATTGCAGACATTGTACTTTACTCCTAGCAAAGCAGTTAGCATTTCGACATCTCGAGGAGAATTTGTTTTCGGAGCTCAGTTGTGGCCAGTGATGACCAGCGCTTCTACGATAGGTAGACGGAAGTGGGGTCTGGCGGCGACGCTTCGAAGGAGGTTCATTAGTATTGTCATCACATTCTGACTCATCGATTGGATCGGTTGATGATAGCAGATACTCTGCAATGTCAGTCCTGAATGCCAGCAGCTGCAAGAGGAAACCAGTCCACATGAAAATAGTTGTGAACACGATTAGTGGATAATTACACAAAACAGTGTAAATTTGTAGCCTCCAATGAAAAAAACATGAATAGCTAAAACAGTCTCATTATTACTAAAGATAAAATAAACAAAATACAAAAGAAATAAAACCTGCAAAATTTCTTTTGGTTGGTCTCCAAAGTGCCGTCTGTCATTCCGATACTGAATCCATGCGTTAGTGACTGCCAAATCGAAAAAGTGGAAAACAGTTCTGATCGTCCACTTCTTGGTTCTTGTTCGAGTTCTGTAGTAGCTAATCATTCGATCACTCATGTCAACTCCACCCATCTTGGTGTTGTACTTCATAATAATGGCAGGGCTCTTGACATTGATGTATTTTTTCTCTTTCTTAGACCAACGTCTCACCAGACCTTCCGGGTCAATGCCGGTACTTGTGGATGCCATCAAGATTGGTTTATTGTCCAGCCATTTTACTACACACATCTTTTTGTCACTTGACTGTATTACTTCATGTGAGCCTCTAGGTTTTTTCATAAATTCTTTGTCTGAGCTCAATTTCCTGCCAGGAGCACTTATTCGGTTCTTCTGTATCGTACCAGTACACAGCAGCTTCTTGCCAAGTAGCTCTGACAGGAGTGGCAAGCTTGTGAAATACCTATCACAGTATATTACTGTCCCAGGAATCAAACTGTCTGTTAGTGCTACAACTGCCTTTCCGCCAAGCCCAATTTTCTCGTTTGCACATTTCACCTGTAAGAAGGTATCTTTTCCAGAATACACACAGAAATCCAGCACCAACCCATCTGGGTTTGCTAAAACAAAGCTCTTGAGACCCACAGGGTTAGGCTTGTTTGGAACGTACTGCTTGAGTGATGTTGTTCCAGAGAAAGGAATCATTTGTTCGTCAATGCTTACTTCACTTTCTCTGGGCAGCTTCAGACATGCACTTCTAACCCTCTCCAACACTGGTCTCACTTTCCACAGTCTATCAGCTTTCTTGGCATCTTCAGTAACCAAGTTATCATCTACAACTTTAAGATTATTTCTTATCTTGAAAAACCTGTCTCGATTCATAGCATTAGCAATGCGAGGAACTCTGGTAATACCAGCCCAATACATTCTAATCTGCGGAAAATTCAAACATCCACTCAAAAGAGCAATGCTGAAGAATACTTTTATTTCTGCTGAAGTGCAGTTTAGACTTTTTCCAGTTTCTTTTACACTGCGCATGTTAGTGCTCTCAGCAAAAGTGTCGTAAACAGCGTCACTGAAGTACTGTTCAAAGTAATCAACTTTGGTCCATTCTGATCTTTCCTCCCTGTCATCATCGAGCTCACTTGTCCCGTCCTTCACAGAAACACCTCTGAAATCTTTACACTTGCTCCATGTTACCTGATTTACACCTACTTGAAATCTTTTCACTTCTTTACTCCCTTTCTTCCTTGTCTGTGCCAGTGGTACATCATCATCATCACTGCTGGCACCTTCATCAGACTGCGATGACTCATCAGGCAGTTCGCGTGTCACATCATCTGAAGCTGTTGCATCTTCGTCGTCACTTGCCTCAACGTCAGATCCTGCATCTATTGCAACCAAAACGGATTCGGCTGCATTCAGACGACCTTGAAAAAATAAATAACAAACAAACATAACATCTGGCAAACAATAGTTACTGAAACCTAATGTACATTTAAATGCACAGTCAGATAACACGTTCTCTAGATTACATTGTCTGAATAAATCAAAAACCCAAAGTACATCTATTTGCATGCAGTATTGCTCAATTATCCGATTTATTTACATAACCGCACCCCAAAAAATTTTTAATCGGCAAATTCTTACCTTTTTTCTTTCCATAAAACTTTTTAATCCCGATTGCCGCCATGTTTACGACCCTCAACGATAGTCTGTTTCACTGTTTTCGCCTTGAGATATATGCACACCAGGTCTCAACTTAGTAAGTTATGGAACGTGTTTTACATGATTCAGACCGGTTGTGCATTATAATGCACATTTGGTCTCAGGAGGTTAATATAGGTCATTTTCCAACAATTTCCTTTTATTTTTTCTAATTTTCAGGCTTTTTGTCATTCGCAAGTTTTGTGTAGTTATTCAACATTATGTTTACAGCAATGAAAGCGGATCTTTGTAAAAGTTTTGATGTTGCATTACCACTTTCACAGGTTTTACCTGAATGATTATATAAAATAAAAGCTATTACGGGCCATGGTATATATCTGATTTGTTATGAATAAAAACTCAGTCTCATATTTTTTGGAAATAAGACAATTAAATACAACCAAAACATTGGAAATAATATCAGTTAGGTACTGGGTCGGCCATTTAAGATGCCTCCTGTTCAAAATTTCAATATATAAGAATTTGTCATCCAGGTATTCACCAAATTCACACTGCAGCTATCTATCGGTACATAGTTCATTCTGACACCATGTACAAGTGAATAATTTACAAACTTTGTGCAATACAGCCAGCAATGAAATCTGCAAGTCAAGTCTGTCATCTGCACACCCATCACAACAATCGCTGATGACTTGAGCAAATGCATCAGGTATAACTGCTTCTGCAGTATAACTACATCATCAACATCAGACAGAAATTTAATGAAATTAAAACATTATGTCAAACGTCGCAAGGATAACCCATGAGGCAATATCAAAACACTTTTCTGAAGAGAATCGTATGCTTTAGGAGAAAACAGAAACAATCTACAAGCCCAAAGCATCATTTTTGTAAGCTAAGAAAATGATAATGTTCGTGTCCATTTAAAGGGACTGAATAAAAGTGTTTATGTTTGATAGGTTAAAAGCAAACATACTTGTAGAAGAAAAAAATGAACTCTACAGTGACAGCATAAAAAATCAAAACGAATTCAACATATTTAAGCGAACATGGAAGCACTGATAGTGAATGCAAAATGCTTGCAAAATAAGCTACATAAGGTTACATGATTAAGTGTACAGTCATCATATAAGGTACAGCACACTTCTGTTTATCACTAATGAATATATGGTTAATAAAAGAAATATAGAAACGAATGTGGAGTGACGAAAAGAAACATCTCCAGTTTGATTGATGCTGTTGACCGAAAAGCCTTCTCAAATGAGAGCTGTTTGCATATTCTTGACAGCTGTTAGGCTTGAGTGGAAAGTCATGGTCAACCTGTGTCGTCTTGTTCAGAGCGATACATGAAAAACGAATAACACATAATTGTTAACCTTTACCAATCCAATAAAATTTTTATAACAGCACCTCCAGATCCAATATAACTGACCGCTTGACCGTCTTCTGACCGTCCAACTTCTCTATTGTTGTCCGAGGTTTAGAACGGAATGGGATTTGAATAATGTGACAAGTGACACTTGCAGCCTATCTACCGCGTGAATGAGACTTGTATGAAGCTGCCCAGGAGGAGCAATTTAGCTGACGGCTCTCGTGCGATACATGTTTACCGATCTATGGGATAATTCACAAGCTACCGTCAGTGACCACTGGGTCACTTTGGTGGCCAATATTGATCATAAAATTTCTATGCCATACCCCGCCCAAATCCAATAAAATTTAGGTAATATCGGCCTTTGCATATGTACACAAGCATTTACTTCTTTGCACAATTCATTACATATATATAGTATATATATATATATAGTATGTGCCTGGCGAAAATGATACAGACAGGAATACATATACAGACAGACAGATAGACAGATAGATAGTAAGGTTGAGTGATTGAAACCTGGGCCAAGTCGACAGACACGACATTCCTTCCCATCATTTTGTGGCTCTGAAAAGAGCCGTTTGTTATGAGCTGTCCAATGCCCATCCTACTTCAATTTTGCTTGAGTGTGCCATTTTTCAAAGCATCCGGCAGGGTGCATGTGTGGTTGACGGGGGCACGTCTTGCACGCGAAGTTGGTGCGTTTGCGGCCCCCAGGTGTCTTCCGATCGCTGCAGCAAACCACACAATCTCTCATTTTGTTCTCTTGGACAGGGATGTGAAGCTTCCCGTTCAGCCTCTCTATCGTGTTGGCCTTGCTGGGACGCCCACAACGATGTACGTGTGCGCGGATGTCACCCACAAGCTGCTCAATCATGTGGCGGCGAAATTTGAGGTGTGTCACCGCTGTGAGTTTCTGCTGCTGCCTGTGGATGTTGAACAGTATAAAACTGTTCACACAGGCAACCTCCAGCAGCCAGAAGAATGACTTTCGCCACCACTTCACCGACTTGCGGCCGAAATTGTAGCTCGTGCAGAGGTGATCTGCGCGGTCCACCGCACCCATCTTTGTCGTGTAGTCAATGATGACGACGGGCTTGCTGACTTGAACAGTTCCGGCTCGGCTGTGACGAGTCACAATTTGCACGGCTGAGCCGTGAACTGTGCTCAGCATCAAAACCGGACGCTTGTCCTGCCAAGCAATCGCCGTCGCGTTTCCATCACGCTGAAAGGTGATGACCTCACCAGCTTTCATCTTCTTCTTTCTTTTTAGTTCGTCCGGCAGACCCTGTCGGTTCCGCATCACCGTTCCCGTCGTCTGGATCTTGAGCTGCAGCAGCTCCATCGCCAGATGGTAACCAGTGTAGAACCGGTCAGTGAATAGATGGTATCCACTGCCGTTCGACTTTTCCAGCAATTCTCGGCAGAGAGTCAGGACGATGCGGGAGGTGAATGGGAGACCTGGCCGATCCAGTTCCTCTGTCGTCCGCTTCCCATAATATGGAACGAACGTACAGATGTAGCCATGCAGACTCTCCGCCAACACGTAGATTCGCAGGCCCCACTTCGTCGGCTTCTGGGGATTGTACATCTTGAAGGAGACGTGACCCTTGAAGCTTATCGTCGTTTCATCGACGGCGATGTCGCGCTCGGGAACGTACAATTCTTGACATTTGCCCTTGATGTACGTCAGCACGTGACGTACTTTCTCTGCTCTCGTCTGTCGTGGAGCATCAGCAGGCACTGGAGGGCTGATGTGCAACATCCAGTGGATCTGAAAGAACCGACGGCGACAGAACACGTCCGTGAAGAACGAAGTGGCATTCAGCCACTCCTTCGAGAAATAGTCTTGAATGTTTGGCTTTGCGTTCAAAGCCATGTTGAGCACGACGCCAAGGTAGGCCTTCATTTCTTTCAGGTCCACGTCCCTCCAGTCCCTCCAGATGGAATGTTGAGGGAGCGTTGCCTGATCCAGGCGAAAATGTGCAAAAACGTTCGTCTGCACAACGATTTCCTCCAGCAGGTCATCTGTGCAGAACTGCTGGAAGAATCCACATTCGTTTGTTGGGATGCTCGCCCCACTCAGCTGGAATCCAGCGTTCGGAACTGTAAACGGCAGTGGGGCGAAATCTGGTGCCGTCCCAGTTGCTCGCATCCATTGTCCAGCGTCCGCAGCTTCATCGCTGTCACTGACAGCGACATCTTCATCTGATGATTCGTCTTCACTTGAGATGTTGACGTCTCGGATGTCGTCCATGATGATCGTGTCGTCTCCACTGCTTTCCTCCTCATCGGATGTTGTCATTTTGTCGATCATGTCCAAAATATCAGCACTACGAAAACGCTTCGTCATCTTTCTCATAAATTCTATAACTAAGATAAGCTCAGTAACGCACCAGAAAGCACTGAACATTGACACAGCTATATATGCAGAATGCAGCAAGCAGCAGATGGTCTCATAGTGTTTAGCTAATTAGTTGCAAATGAACAGATAAGCTAGCCTTTGAAATGCCAGTATGACTGGTCTATTCAAGACTTACGGATGGCCCTTTTAGCTAATTAGGACTGAGCTATGTCTACTACCTGTACAAGGCAGCCCATGCAATAACTAATGAGCCGATAGTGTGTCCTTTGAAATATAGATACAGGCACTGTTCTATGCAAGACCTATGCAGCAGCCAAGCGGATCGGCTTGGTCAGCTAATTGGAAGTGAATGCTCAGGGTAAACAAATGTCGCCGACCGACCTCAACAGTCGGTATCTGACATTTGAGATACATTGACGCCAGGAATACTGCCTGTATAGCTTCATCCATGGAAATGGTAATGAAGCAGAATAGTTAATAAGGCATCGAAATGCATTGGGCAGTATAGTGGACTGAGGAGCGGAACGACATATTTGAACGGGCCACTATAGTGGCCTAAGGAGTGGAAAAGGTTAAGATGCCTCCTGTTCAAAATTTCAATATATAAGAATTTGTCATCCAGGTATTCACCAAATTCACACTGCAGCTATCTTCGGTACAGAGTTCAGACATCATGTACAAGTGCAATTCAAGTCTCTCATCTGCACAGCCACAACAATCGCTGATGACTTGAGCAAATGCATCAGGTATAACTGCTTCTGCAGTATAACTACATCATCTTGATGTCAAACGTGCAAGGATAACCCATCTTTTCTGAAGAGAGGTGTTTATGTTCGATGCGCACATACTTGTAGAACTCTACAGTGACCTCAACATACTTAAGATGATTAAGTTTACATGTTTATCACTAATGAGAAACGTATGTGGAACCGAAAAGCCTTCTCAAATGAGAGCTGTTTGCATATTCTTGACAGCTGTTAGGCTTGAGTGGAAAGTCATGGTCAACCTGTGTCGTCTTGTTCAGAGCGATACATGAAAAACGAATAACACATAATTGTTAATAAACATGGAAGACAGTTTAATACGTTCTAGCCACAAAATACGGCATTTAGTTGCCAGTTGCAACACTTCGTCTGTTAACTAGCTAAAAATCTGCCCATTGGACTGCAGTTGTAGGCGTACGGATATACGCCTTTGCGTAAAAGTAATTTAAATTGCTCATCGTCGTTGTAATGACGGCGCAGGTGCTTAAAATTTGAATCTCCATCTTTTGCCAGATTTTTCACCAAAACGTCTAGACTACAGTTTAGAAATTGCAGCGAATCCAAAAAGCGAAGATTGTCAATTTCAAATCCCAAATACTTTACCATATTTGTAGCAATAACGAATATCTCGTGTGGCGCTTATTCGCGTGTTGAATGTTTTAATATCAAATGAATATCGTATCCTTTCAAATTATGGAAAACAATGGGTTTCAGGAAGTTTTTCGATTTTGTGGGTTTTCTAAATTTCAGTTGCAGATTACAGTTTGCACAAACGGCCTCTAAAAAGTTACCCGTCAGATGGCAGTGATGTCTGACTTTATTTTCGATATTCAAGTCAGTGTCGCAAGAAGGACATGTTTTACAGGAATTATAAGTTTCCTGTTCCAGTGTCGTTAGGGGCTTCATTTTCACGTTCAACAATAAAATACTGTTAATTCTCTCTTGTTCGTTCTTTATGTGATTGAAAATGCGTCCATCACGTTATCTCCGCTATACGCAAAAGCTTTCTCGTTGTTATAGCGTTCAAAACATGAAACCGTCAAGCAGCAAAATCAGCATAAATTACAAATGGCACAGCCATTTGGGTTTGAATGTTGGTAAATTTCAAAATCCGATTACCCGAAGACGGATATTTAACGGCTTGAAGTCCTTGTCGTCCACACTCCGGGATATGAGCCATTTTGACGTGTTCATATTTAAAACAATGCAGACAATATGGACATGGAAAAATCTTATGTTTGCGAGAAGTTCTGCCTGTTAAAAGAGCTGAAAGATTGCGAATTACAATATAATGTCGTTTTTTACCTTTGCTCAGGAGCAACTAATTAACTACGTGCTGCCTATCTCTGTGGGGCGAGGCATACAGCGGTACAAAAGTTTTATCCTCGTCGTTTGCGTATATTACGTTTACGCTGAATTCTTCATTATTAGTTTCAAACAATGGAATCTGGCTGTTATCTAATGGAAATGTCAGATTATCTAGATCTAATCTTTGTAAAAAGGGATGATAATGGCTTACTCGTTGTGGGTTATTTTTGAATAAGTGAGAAACGGCGAGAACGCTATACAGAAAGCAATAATCATCCTTATCGTTTACAATGTTTAAAGTCGCCTTCTTCTTGGATAACCAAGGAGGTGTGGGTATAAACGACGATCCTCCTCTGGGATCGTACGCTGCTGTGCATAATTGCAGATCGGCTACTCCGTCGATTCGCCATCCCGAACCCTCTGTAACGAATGAGTCTCTTAGCGTTCCAAACCTGGTATTAGCAGCTGCGAGCTGCTCTGCGATCTGAAAAGAATTTATCAAGATGGCGTTTTCCGATTTAAAGTACCCAGTGGTGGATGCATCTCCTTCGGGACTCTCGCGCAGGAAATTGACGTCCATCGTTATGCACCATTTGATGGGTCTAAAAAATCAATTACAAGCAGAAATTGTTTGATTAGTAATCAGTCTGTATCGATCCGATGAATGATAATGATGTGTGGGAACGCACGTATTTGATTTATGTGAGTATGAAAACAATGATTTCCTAAAGCTGAACCGAAATATCGACCTGAACCGAAATATCGACTAAAGTATACCCAACCCTGATCGCTCGGGCAATTTTCCAGAGTCTCTCTAAAAGATTGATCCAAACTTTGCAACATCGGATGAGGATCGATTACGTTCGGGTCGATTGGAATGTCTTGCTTTACGAAGGTGTTTTGTATTGACGAACTAAGATGTTGCTTCGACTGCTTCCTATCGCATGTCTTGCACCGGTCTTTGCCCGATGCGAAAATGCGAGCTTGTAGTCGACCGTGACACTTCGAATGTTCTTTTTGATTCGTACACGTGTCACACATTCCATCACTGGACAGCGACTTTTCCTTGTACGCCGAACAAGTTCTACACTTGTCACCCATACCGATATCTAAACAAATTTAAATTATTTATTCGCTTGAATTGCACTCTTATAAATATGCAGTGAGCTATTGGAGAATGTATGTATGCATGTATGCACGAATGATTATTTGCATCGGGTTGTTAATAAAGCGAAGTAATTGACTCACAAAGATGCCGCAAGCACAATTATCTAATCGATCTAAAGAAGTGCATTTTTACGCAATTTTTGATATGATTGTATGCATGATCGTTGGATTTGTACTCTACAATGAAAATTGGAATAATTAAGCTGCAATATGGCCAGCTAAAACCAATTATGGTTGTGCCCTTGGAGATTTCTGAATTTGGTACAAAACGGGACCAACCCTTTTTATAACCCGATAAGGCCCAGTATAAAATTTTGCCCACTTGTCATTAATTCCAGTTTTATGCCGAGGGTAAAAATATCACACCCATTGTCCTTCCTGGAACGTAACCGGCCAAACTCTTAGGTCATAGCGGAAAGCTCTCTGCGTGGCAACATGCGCAGAGTGCTGTCGTACCTGTGCAAACATTTCCGCATACCATTATACATTTCTGATACAAAATCCACATGGCTAACAACAGATTCATTATTTAGCTCCAGATCTCCCAAAACTAGGTCGATTGGCAGGGTTGCCTCCCTCCCAGAAAATAGCCAATTCGGAGTGAATCCTGTGCTTTCATGCTCAATTGGAACCAAGCTTGTTCAAAAGTGGTCTAACCTTGTGCAGTTTGTCATGACCGTTTTGGTTACGCAGTGGATTGAGAGAATTGTCCTCGTATTGAATGGTCTCCATAATTTTTTAACTGCTTTGCATTAACATGACTGAGCTGACAGATGGAACATCCGCAAATAGGTCTGCACTCCAGTAGTTCAGGAAGCTGTGTATGCCCATAATTGCACAAAGACCTATCCAAGCTCAAAGGTCCTCAACCGTAATGTCTTTGCAAGTGTTTGTCACTTGCTGATATGCAACTGGTCGTCACTTGCTTCAGCATGTTCGGTATTTGGAAATGCATGCCACTATCCCGGGTTCTGCAATCTCATTCTTTTGCTCTGCTTTCATCAACAGCATCATTAGCATCATCCATGGGATCATTGACAGCAGCGACCGCAAAATTTACTGTATGTTCAACGTCAACTTCATTATAGTCAACTCATGCTGTACTTCCACTGGAGCTTGGTGAAGACAAACAGTTGCTGTCCAGCTGCCGCAGCTCATCACATCCGTAGGTAGTTCCCACAGAATCTTTGCAGCTTGTGCAACAGTAAACTCTTCTTTTCTAAAGAACTGGTAGTCATTTTATCCCCTATTTGCTCATTTCAGTATCCTGCTATGAAATCTAATGTTTGATCTGAAAGTGGTAAAATATACAATCCAGTCAACACAAATAACAACCACCTCGCTATGACTAAGAGGTATGCACCTTAGGAAAACATCTCTGAGCATAGATATAACTGTAAATGCACAGAGAAAAGTGGACAAAGTTTCCCATAGCCCTGTATACAACCCAAAGAAGTGGGGAGATTACTTCCCAGTACCCAGGAAAGGGTTGAATTGTTCATCATCGCTGTAATAGCGATGCTGGTGCTTACAAATTGGGGTCTCCATCTTTTGCTAAATTTTTCACTAAAACGTCTAACTACTGTACAGTTTGGAAATTGAAGCAAATCCAAAAAATGAAGACCGGTAATTTCAAATGCCAAATACTTAATATATGCGAATCATATCCTTTCAAATTGTGGAAATGATGGGTATTAGGAAATTTTTAGATTTTTTGGGTTTCCTAAATTTGAATTACCCATCACATAACAGTGATGTCTGACTTTAATTTGCTATTCAAATCAATATCGCAAGAAGGACATTTTTTACTTGAATTATAAGTTTCCTCTTCCAGTGTTATGAAGGGCTACATTTTCGTATTCGTGGATAAAATTCTGTTAATTCTGTCCTGTTCGCTCTTTATATGAGTGAAAAATGCATCCATAATGTTATTAATGCTATATACAAAAGCATTTTCATTGTTATGACATTCAAAACATTAAACCATTAAGCAGCAAAGTCCCCTTGGTGATTATCAAAAATTTTTGTTGAATCTCCAATGGATCCTCTGTTTTGTCCAAGCAACATTCAGAATTGTCTTAAATTACAAATGGTATGGCCATTTGATTTTGAATATTGGTAAATTTCATAATCTGATTATCTGGAGATGGATATTTATTTGTCTGAAATCCATGTCGACCAGCAGTGAAGATGATAAGGAAAAGGAAAACTCTCGTGTTTGCGAGAAGTTCTGGCTGCTAAAATAGCTGAAAGATTGTGAATTACAGTGTAATGATGCTTTTTCGTTTATTTAGCAGTAACAAGTTAACTTAACAAATTAACTATGTGCTGTCTATGTCTGTGGAGCAGTGCATACAAAATTTTTATCCGCATCATTTGCATATATTACATTTACACAGAACTTAAACTCTGCGTGTTGTTCTTTCTTCCTCCAGATTTCTTTACTCGAGGTGTCAACCCATTTTCCTTGAAGTGCTTGATAATGGCTTGAGCTTGTTCTGACTGATGCAATTGACAAATTTGAATGTTTCCCTGCACACTGTGAATGAGTTGATTATGTATGTTGTGCGCTGGTTTTTGCGGTTTTTCTGATGTTTCCTTTTTGAACTAACTGTTTGTGCACCAGTATTCATCTGAGCCGAGATCATGCCAAGCAAAAGGAGATCTTTTTCAGCTGTAAAAATAGTAAGAAACATCTAAATCTTTGTCATGTTTCAATTTATGATTATTAGAAAACTTTTCCCAGAGGGTGAATGGCAACGTTAAAGGCATAGGACCGATAAAAGTTTCTTCATCAGTAAGGCATGCCGCAAATCTTTCCCATGATAGTTGGCTTTCTAACTGGCTACCCACTATGTGGTGCAATCGCGAAAATTCGTGAAACTGTAAGTGGGAGACTTTTGGATTGTTTTCAACCAAGACTGTGGACAGAAAACACAGTTTTCATTTACGATTATGGTTTCAGTTTTCATTATTTTACGAATATAGTGTCTCGTTGAAAATTGAAATTCGTTCAAATTATTACCACAGCCACATTCTGGAACCATGGTGGGAACAAGCTAAAGTAATGCAATCATTATAAGTAGAATTGTACCTTCACTTAGTTCTTTCATGTCGAGTCGTCTTCTAAGGGTGAATTCCTGGGTCAGTTGGTTACAACAGAGTCTATTGCAGCCACAAGAAAATGCTCTGACTCGATCCATTTCATCGTCATCGTCCATGCACATTACACAATTCACAATATCTGCCATCACTATGTTGCTGACTTCATCGACAGAAACTATTGGTGAATCATTGAAGAGTTCAGTGTCTTCAACCAAACCAGAAACTATGGCCGTGGTTCCATCATCGCCACCGTCAAAATCCGATTCAGAACTGGACGAACCATCAGAATGCTCTCCGTCTTCACGCTCGTATGGCGTGCAGAAGTAGTCATTGATTAATTCCGTTAGTGTACCTGAACCTATTGCGCCATGTAAATTGCATTTCAATGCCGTATTTAACTCATCAGCGATTTCTTTTTCCTTTCCTGCTGACATTATTTTTTACAGAGGAATAATATCAAACCACGCCTCCTCGTACTTGAAAACAAAAATGTCCGTCCTAGGCTATGTGCGCACGCGCGACCTATAAACTGTCCAATAGCCTTTGCGCAATTCAGTCATGTGATCACGGTTGCTAGCCTGGGTATTTAAATTTGTTTACCCTGATCCAGTTTAAGGCTCATAAAGAAAGCATCTTATTGGTTAATTAGTAAGGTCAGGTCGAATAAATAATATAATTTATTCATGTCATAGAGCTATGATTAAGCTTTCCAACAATGTATTGCAACCTTGATATCTTTCGCCAGATGGACACAGTCAACGCGCTTGAAAATCATACAAAAACGATGTCGTAGAGAGGTTTTATATCTTATAGGTCATTTATTTTGTATCAATAACACATTAAAAACAACAGAATAAATTCATCTTGTCACCTTGTGCTGTCAACTCTTGGAGCTCTAGCGACCGTAAAATTTCAAGTCGCTTCATCTCTCTCTGTATGACATCCATCTTTCCGCTCTGCATACTACGCACATTCCACGTACCTATCTTCATCTTCTGCTTGCAGCTCAGGTTGAGTCTTTGCTTTCTGGTGCGATCCGCCTCTGGACGTCCTTTCGGCTTTAGTCCCGTTGCTTCATTAGACCGGATTGCTCTTGACTCTCCATCTCGCTCTTTCCCAGTAGCTGTTAAGTCGCTCTCCGGCCTGGGAGTCTCACCATCTGCGACTATTGTTTTACATGAATTGTCTTGTCTCATGACGGTTTTCTTGGCACTTTCACAGGGGTGGTTTGCCATTGCCTTCCCCTGGTTTTGCCTGCTGTGCCCGTTCGTTCCCCTTCCCATAATGGAAAGGGTACTAACAGTCTGCACCACGTGAAGGTGGGCACGGAGGACTTTGATTCATCGGCCCAGGTCGGTTCCAAGTCTACGATCAAAGGATATGTCGGTCGGGTCTCCTCCCTGTTTTACTATAGGCAAGCTATAGTGACTGATGAACCTTAGCAGAACAGAATAAATTACAGTTTAATATTTTATCGATGTATTATATAATGTAGATTCCAAAAATGTAAAATTCACAAAATCAATGATTTGAAGGCAAAACACCTTTCGAAGCGATTTGCAGCGTTCTGCTTTGTGCGACTTCCGACTCATTTTGTCATGGTGGGTCACATTTGTCTGCCGTATCGTTATCTAAACAAATTTAAATGACTCAATTGTTAGGAACTGAGATCATTATGTTAATATTGCATGTTTTGAATGTCTCACAATGGTATTGTTTGCGGGAATATATCTGCGATCTAAATAAGCATGTTTAAGATGGATCAAAACGATGGTAGATGTGTGCGTATGCTCATTCGATTTGTACCATTAAAGTATAAACAGAATAGATGGTGGAAGAAGCATAATTAATTTGAAATGTGAAAACAAGGCATGATTTTATTACTTCTTTTCTTCTTCTGTTGATTTTCTATGGAGGACGATGATCCTTCTGATTCAGTTTTCTTTCCTTTACTAAACAAGAAACATGAGTGTATAAGATACAGAGAGAGACAGTTGTTTTTCATGTTCAGTCAATCTTGCTTGTTTACGTTTTGACTCTGTCGGTTTCATATTGTAAGACATGTGCCAACAGCTTGCTATCCATCATGTTGTTCGTTTGATTCCATATATCGGACAACTGCAAATCGTTTGTTTCAATCGCGTTTGTTATATCGATATGTTCAGGGGCATGTGCTAAAACGAAACAACGTTATGCTTGTATAAAGTTTGCAAGAGGAATTTGTATGTATTTCTTTATAATTGCTTCAGCATATAAGCGTGGTGAGAGAGAAAGAGAGAAATACTAATGGCTAACATGAATTTAATGCATGAATAAAAATTGCATTGGAAATTTTCATAACAAATTTAAATATGTAGATCTATACATATATAACCTAGGCCTATGTGGCCTAATAGTCCGTTCAGGTACTCTATTAGTGGGGATGAACTAAGCTCATTAATTGTGCGTTCCTTAGTGATGCAATGAATGTGAAGATTAGCGTATTAGAAGTTGATGGTTCGAGATGGTTGTTCCCTAAGGAGGCGCTACACAAATATCTTAACAGATGACGAATAGTGAGACAATGGATTCTTATAAAATAATTGTTTAATACACTTACGTTCAGATAACACGATTGTACAGATGTTGTATGAGAATTGATAACACACGTCTTAATCTAATCTAATCCTTAATACATTCAAATTGACTAAGTTCTACGTATAGTCTAAGTTGGTCCTTGTCCTCTTCCTCCTCGCCATCTTCCATCTCCCGGCAGAATCGTCTGCGACTGATCTCTTCCGATCTTCTCTTCCAACTGCCTGCAGTGCGCGCTTCTCGAGCTACTTTCTACTAGAATCCTACAGTCTTTGTCTGAACTCTGGGCTGCCATACGTCTCAGACCTCAGTCTTCTTGCCTGCATACGTCAGCGTTCACGTGCATCTCTGATGCTGATTCTAGGAATTCGTCAGAGACTGTCTTTGTTGTCTAAGGTAACTTTCACGTGATTCCCTGCCGACCTCCACGTGAGTTACTTGTAAAGTCCCGGATGGAGAGTGCTAGGCGCTAAGATAGCTCTCTGCTATACCTGCCTGGAGGCTGACTCAGTCTATGGTTGGTATCTATTACCAGTGTCTTTGTCTAGAAGCAAGCCAACTGCTGTGATTCACACAATTCATATAGCGCACTTTCTATCTCTATCATACATACATGCTGTTTTTGTATGGCTTCTCAGTGGTTGATGTCTCATTTGAATGTAGGAAACTGAAATGTTTTAAAAAACCTGATAATGATTTTATCAAGTATTTTCCCAGAAAATTGTTAGCTCTCCCTTGGTCTACTGCTATCATAAGTCTGCTGATTTTGACCAGTTCGATGGTCAAGTCTTACAGTCAAACATGTTGACGTCATGACCAAGATGGTTGGCCAAACACTTCATCTCGCCCAATGTAAGTGATATAACCGGTATTAAAACTAGGCATGCAAAATGGGGCCACTTAGAGGAGTTGCATTTTGACATTGTTGTGCATACATTTGTCAAATGCTGGTACAGCGGAATAGTTCAAGCATTTTTGTTCTAAGCCTGCTGAAGAATCAGTGTCGCACATGAGGCCCCACAGCTTAGATTCGTTCTTTAGCCAGCTGTGAAGAGTCGATTCGTTGACCCCAGCATCTTCAGATACTGTTGCTTGACTTTCACCACTATGTACGCGATAGACAGCATTCAATTTTTCAAATGCATTATGTGAACATTTAATTAAAACTAATTTAACATAATTAAACAAATAGCAATAATTAAACACTATAGCATATAAGATGTTTTTGCTCCACCATGCTACTTACCACAGTCAAATCCAAAAGGAAGAGGAAGTTCACTGATTGGTAATGCTACATAAACCTAGTGCTTCTGAATCATGTAAGTAAGGAGCAATTTATTCCACATGCATGATATAGCTTACTATTTAAAGTACAGAGTTAACGATTCCCGGTGACAATTGGAGGCATGGTGGCACCGCATATAAACTGGACTTGCAGGTTATAGGTGCTTATGTATGCATGTCTTGGATTTGAGGTATTTTAAGAACATGCTAGTCAGCTGTAGAGTGCTGTTTAGTTGTGGTTTGCCTAAAACAATTGATCCAAATGTTTTCCTGAATTGCTACACAAAAGAATTTTTGAAACACTGGTTGACAAAAGTAGTCAGCCAGTGTGCCTCAAGGGCTGGCACACTGTTATATTACAGAGATGATAGTCATGATGCCTAAAACATCAGAAAATTATTCTGAGTTCAGAATATTCAGAAATCCAGTATCTACCTGTGTAACGGTAGCGACCTACTTTCTTAGTCGAGTTGAGGATGTTTTAGCACTGCAGCTGCGGCAACATCTTGCATCACTTGCCAACCACTGATGTAACCATTGGTTGATGGAGTAGCAAAAAATAAACATTGCTGTTTGGTATGCCGCAACATTCCTTTTTCTCTACCAGTAATTACATTGCAGATACAATGTTTGGTAAAAGAATGAATGGTACTCTGATTGAATCAAGAATAAATCCACCTAATAAGAAATTCTACTTGAGTGTAATCCTGTTGCATTTTATAGTAATGCAGAAATGCGTAAATTGACACCAGCATGTCAAAAATTGGTCATAAAATATTATCAAGTGTGATTCAAAGGTTCATTGGATGCTGTTGTATGTAAAGCTTATACTCGATAAAGGATTAATTAATAACTAGCAAGCCTATAAAGGGAATAAAGGGACTATTTAATAAGTCTAGCATCGCCTATAAAGGGGTTAAAAGCCACAGCTTTACAGTCGTGTGTAATAGATCCATAAGAAAGCAATGATTAATAATGGCTCTTGCAAGAGCACATATCACAGCTAATCAACAAGTGGATAGCATTACCACTTAAGAAGCTTCTGTTTCATGGAGTTGGGTGACTTTACTTGCCATTTTAGTCGTTTTAGGCGGGCATTTAAATGCAGCGCACCGACAAAATCGCCCCGACAAAATAGCCCCGACATAATAGCCCCGACATAATAGCCCCGACAAAATAGCCCCGACATAATAGCCCCGACATAATAGCCCCATAGACAAAACAGCCCCGTCAAAATAGCCCCGTAAACAAAACAAGTGAAACTTTTAATATTATTCATGTTGTCATTACAACGAAAACGTTAATACCTACAGCACAGAAAACTTTAAAGGTAGTCTTTTGTAATCTCTAGATTTAAGTATAATGAACAGTCAGTAAAATTTGGGTATAGTATACATTAATCTAAATACTAAGATTGTGAGCAATTCCGCGAAGGTATTCGAGAATGTCAACTGCGCCATAAGTGGGAATGAGAGTTTGCAGTCTTCGGTTTAGCTGCACGTACTTCGACTTCGAAGCTTCAGGTTGTCGGACTCCTGTACGATAACGTGCGAGATCGATCTCTACACTATCTTGTTCTTTTCGCAATTGGTCGACCAGTTTGTACACCGATGGATGATGGCAATCTATAGTCTGCTGGAATGCCCGATGCCATGCTTCGACAGAGTTGTTGGTGCGAGGTATACCATCTATTGTTCGATCACGGACGTTCCAAAGACGAATGGCATATCTAGGCTGTGCTCTGCGGTTGCGTCTTTGTTGTCCTATGTAGTTGTCTTCCCAATAGTCGACGATGGCGTTCATTTCTTGAGGACAGCTATTGGCTAAGCTTTCGAAAGCAGTAACTACGTCGTCAATTGGGACAAAACTAAGAGCTAATAACATCTTAACATTCATGCGTATGTTGTCATCGTTTCGATAATGCTCGACTAAGTTGAACTCTTGGACCTTCCTCCACAGGCATTGTCCCAAATGGAAGAGACATCCGACCACTTCTGTTGTGGTAAACACTCGAGTTAATGCATTTTGACTGGCTTTCTCAAAATCGCACATGACACTTATCGGGTTTAAAGTTACTTTCAATTCAAGAAGCTTCTGAAAAATACGAGTATACGACCTTTCAGTTTTGTCTTGTAGCAGAACGTAGATTAAGGGAACTGCAGATCTGTCCACCAAAGCGTGCACCGTAAACACTTGCAGGAACAATTCCGGAGCCACTTTGAAAGTTCCGTCGATAAACCAGTGACGATGTTGATCGAGAATGCCAAGATTCTCCTCAGTGCCGAACATAAGGATACGCTCGGCATCGTCTGCTCCGGAATCCCACAGGACAAAGTTCATGTTTCTCGAAGTGGTCTGAAGAGCTGCCGGGATAGCAATTTCTGCAACTGTACCTGCAGTCGGATACGGTTGATGCAAGCGTTTCCGCGTGCGTTCGATGGTCCTCTGTGACGCGGCATATGCTGGCAAATGGCTTACAGCTTCCAGAGATAATCCGCTAGTACTGTGCTGGATAATTTGCCTCGGCCTTTCTACGCCGTGTGTTGCTCGGCTACGCATCTCAGCAACACATCTAACAGCTTCGTTCTTCGTCTTATCAGGTGCATGGTTATGTTCGGTGACCAGTGTTGCATTATCACTGAACTCCTTCAAACGTCCGCGACAGTTTTTCTCTACGCACCTCCACGATTTACTCTCGTCGGCATTAATTCTCGCCTTACGATAACGGAACCCGTCTTTTAACAGCAACTCCTTTCCTTTCTGTGAGCCTATCTTCTCCATGCTCGGTCGACTTTCAGTTTTTGCAATCACTCAGAATCGTCCCTTTATATATGTGTGTTTTAGTTGTTTCTTCACTGGTCTACTATACAGGGTGCGAACCGATGAACCGATGAAAAGGACTCATATCACTTTATTCTACCCTTGATGTTGCCCGCGTGTTTGTATATGTGTGTTTTAGTTGTTTCTTCACTGGTCTACTATACAGGGTGCGAACCGATGAACCGATGAAAAGGACTCATATCACTTTATTCTACCCTTGATGTTGCCCGCGTGTTTCGCGTATTAGAGCCGCGCCACACGAGTAACAGCGGGGCTATTTTGTCGGGGCTATTTTGTCTTGGGCTATTTTGTGCCGGGGCTATTTTGTCGGGGCTATTTTGTCGGGTCACCTTTAAATGCAACCTTGCCGTTTCTGCTCTTCATTTGTCAGACAACTGTCGTCAAACATTGCATGTTGGTTTTTTCTGCAATGCCTCAGTAGATGCAGTCAGGAACAAGATATCAGGATTATTATGTCACCTCTGTTTTAATTATGCCAGTGAAGCAGAGGACATCTTGTTGGTCCAGTATGAACGAGGAAGGGTCAAAATGCATTGCCTCATTTTCTGCTACCTTGCCCCTCATGCAAATAGCCAAAACTTTTGATATCAGCAAACATCACTAGGATGTGGCCAACTTTTGATCCAAGACAGATTTTTAAAGATCAGTCTTATAGCGTATTGTCTGCCTTTCTCTTGCAAAGTCTTTTGGTGTCCTCTTACATAGCATTAAAATAACGTCCACTAAGACATCGCTGTAAAGTCACACATTTGTCTGTGTTTTCCCCTTTAAGACGGAATTCTAGCAGTAAATGGGCTAGCTGAAGCATTTGCTGTGATATGTCGTTCATACTACGTCCACCCTGTCTGTGATGAAAGAAATTCCCAATTCGCAATATTAGAATGTCATTTCTGGTGCGTGGCAATTTGTGTGACACTGGCACCTGGTCAGACTTTGTTGCTTCTTCAAGGGTCATTCTAGATGCAGATGTCACTGAATTCCTGTTGGTTTTTTGAATGCTATTGTCATCTGCTGAATGTTTGAGTGGGCATTTGCAAAAAACAATCCCAGACAATGTTCAAATGGCAAATATTCATCAGAGGGATGATTATTCTGAGCAATGTACAGAATGAAACACATTATATGTGGTGTCCAAGAATTGGTTTTGGTTTTCAACAGTTATTGTTTGCAGCTTCTCCCAATCAGACTCCTGTTGAATTAATGCAGCCTGTTTGTGGCAAGCAGAGTCCCGATGTTCATAGATTATTTCCATAGAGATGCCACTTGCTTTTCGGCCTCATTTTAAAACCAGCAGTGGCATTATAGCAGAGCTCAGCAGACCGTTCATCCTGTTATGAGGCATCTGAACCAAACTATTCTGTTTATAATTCCCCTATATTGGTCTATGACCTCAAAACTTACATTGGAAAAACCAGCTGCAACAACGTCGCTTTCTGTATCGTTTGCCAGCTCTGTAAATTCGGTTAATTTAAGTAGACTTGCTAAACAGTGTATCTACATTTCTTATCAGAGCCTCTGTCTTTCTTTAGCGATACATTTTTCCATGCATCATCTATGCCGAGATCCTCTTTGTGCAACACAGTATTGCTATAATAAAAGTAATAAAAGTGTGGAATTTCTCAACAAAGCTGGGCTGTGATGCCATTGTGTTTGCCCAGCATAAATGAATCTCCATCATAGGTAAATGTCACCATTTTCTATAAATCTAAGTTATTGTTTGTGTAGAATTCCTGAGTGACCATTGTTATAGCTATGATATAGTCCTCGGGTTATGATACGAGGTTTCTCATCCAGTTCGTACTGTTCAGTTTTCATCATTTATTTTCGATTGTCTTTCTTCACAATGTCTTTCAATCAATGTCTGACAACGCGAGCGTGATTCTAGTTCGACAGTTACATTGCAGAGCAAGCAATGACGATATTAACCTACGACAAACTTCAAGATCTAATTCTACCCGGTAGTGTCAAGAAGACACTAGACGCTACTCCGGCTACATTTCTAACTGTGTTCTGTCTCCGAGAATAGACTCTCAGAGCTAATCGACTGATCTGTAAGACATCTCAAGCCAGACTAAGGATGAATCCTGTCTGTGCCATCTAGCTTAGAGTTAGGCATAATTTTTTATCTGCCAGCTATCTGGTAATTTAATGTATTTTATTAGGTAATCATTAATTTATTGAACAGAGAGAGCATTGATACATTCAGCTTAATAGCAAGTATAACATTATCGATCAAAACTTTCATGTGTTCTGGCTTTGATGTCTTCCGCTGTGCTAAATCCAGTCTTATTTCTCTTTTGCTGGTTGATTCCTTGAGCATCCATCATATACAGGCTAGGGTTCAGATGGTGATTCTTGCTGACGATGAGGACATAATGTTTTTCCATTTTGAACTTATTTTGATGTCCAATCTCATGCCAGTAAGAGCAAATTAGAGATTTTCGTTTTGCGTTGGGCAATCCACAGGGAGTTCTGGCCCAGGCTCCGGTGCTAGCAGTACAACAGTTTCCCTTGCAGTTTCTGAAATAAATGTGCTCCGTTGATGCTAATGGGGATGGCTGGCTTTGGACAAAGAATATCCCTTGCATATTCTCTGCGATATGTTTTTCTCTGAGTAGACTATCCTTTAGAGTGTTTAATGTCAGGTAAATCAACAGTCATATCTGATTTATGAAAAATTCTGTGGTCATTTGAAAAGATATCATTTTAACAAGCTTTACAGCAGACACAGCTGAAAAACTTAATGTGTGATCTTTTGCAGTGAAAAGGCATTTAGCAATGCTGTCTTCATCGATCATGCGGTCTGGGGTACTGCAAAGGTATGGTCGACTAACTGAAATGAAAGCACAACACTGTTTTGTTTGCAGTCCAGTTGACTCCTCAAATTGCCTATTTGCGACTGACTCGTATTTTATTCCATGATCCATAGCTGCGAAACGAAAATGGGCTGTGGTTTCAGTTGCCAAGAAAGCTTAAAAAAATCTGCTCTTTCTGTGGCCTTGCAAACTCTTCCAAAGTGTGAAGAAGTTATATGCATCGATCGAACTTCATACCATACTGCTACCTTTGCTAGCTCCACAGTAGTCCTTTCAATGTGTTTCTGCATTTCTTCATTTATGCTTCTGATATGATTGGCATTAGTGTGATTGGCATTGCTTGTGCAGAGGATTGTCTGATACACAGATTCCAAAAGTAACTTTTGTATTCGACTTTACTGCATAACTGCCATGGTCTTGGGTCAAATGCAGCCACTGCAGATATAGAATGCCTCTGAGAATGGGATTTACACAGTTTCACATCTTTTATTTTGAATGGTGATCCTTTGTAATGTCTGCACTTGTTAAATGTCTGAAGTCGTTGAGTGCTTGTTTCCTGAACAACCAGTTCACCCCTTTTAGAAACTTGCATTAAACCATATAATGTGCAGATAAAGTTTTTGCAGTGAGCATGTGGACCAAGCCCAGTACCACATTCACACTGAGCTTCCTGAACAGTGTTGGCATAAAATGATGTCTGTCTTATAGGTGATTGACTTCTTCATTTCCGCCAAGCAGCATGTGCGAACAAACACCTGATTATTTTGGAAAGCAGTTCGTGTGCAAACAGAAATTTTTCTTCATACATGTTTATCGCTTTTTCATCCATTTTCTTGTTAAATTGGGCCAAGTATACTTCAACTGCATTGTCTTGAAGAACTGGAATCTTTAAGAGAAATAGACTTGTTTACATTTATCGTTTCATACTAAAATATTGCCATAAGGTGGTCTCTGAGGAAGAGAAGTTCATCCAAGAATGCCTGGCAGAGGTCGCAGTCCCAGATGATGGCAAAGGTGTATCCTATTGCCATAAGGTGGTCGAAGGGAAGTTCATCCAAGAATGCCCGGCAGTCTCAGATGATGGCAAAGGTGTTCATTGTCGAACAGGAACCAATCGTAATCTACTTCTTCCTGTTCCGACAAATTTAGAAGCACTCTTGCCATTTCCTCTGGAGGATGGTCGTACTGGGAATGCCCGTTAGAAAAGGCTCCAAATCCAGAGTCTTTGACCGGAAAAGAGTTAATAGAAATAGAAGTCAGTAATTTACTGGGGGTAACTAGCTACGTGGATTGTGTGTGCATGTGTCTTAAGTGATGCATTGGATATTAAGAACTGGCACGTTAGAAGCTGTAGTTCGAAGTGGTTATACCCTTGAAGAGGTGCCACGCCAATACTCTAATAATGAATGAATAATGAGACAATGGATTATTATAAAATAATGATTAATACATTTACATTCAGGTTATACGATTGTACAGAGACTGGATGTGAATCGACAGCACTATGTCTAATCTACTCTAATCTTTAATACATTCACATTAACTACATTCTACTGAAAATCCTACAGTCAGTGGTTGTCATTCTCCTGTTCTTCTTCCTGCTCCGTCTTCTGCTGTTCCTCAACGGATCCTTCCTCTCTGGGACTCGTATTCTCATTGTTCACAACGAACTGTTTTCCTCTTGGCCACATGTACAGTTGAGGAAGAATTTTTACTATTCCAGCACGTTGCCTTGAAGGTTTTGCAGGCTTCGACATATTCACTCCCGACTTCTTCACCTCAGCTGTATATTCGACCATGAGACATGTTGCAAGTTCCCTCCCATTGATGGCTCCTTTTCTAAACTTGGATAGAACATATGCAGCTTGACATCCCTGAATGCAAGAGACGAAGTGTATAGCAATAATATTCAGTGTTCTTTTAAATATGTACAGTGCAGTAATTGTAGTATGGGCACTTATATAGGTTGCCATGGTAGCATTAGTCGAGTCACAGGTGCATCAACTCAGAGCATCAAATTTGTCGAGTTGTGTGCTTGTGAGAAAAGACTTTCTATGTAAAGATTGTCGATTGTGTTCTGCATAAGCTGACAGAGCCTTCTTTTATGAATTTCCACCTCTGAGCATGTGTCTGTAGAAGCAGGTACTAAATGTCAGGTTTAGAGATGAAAAGGACAATGGGTGCACTGGCACACTCCGGCACCCGCACGTCGCGAGCTGGTGGATGGAAGAGGAGCTCGGATGGCGTTCGTCGTCCATGTATTGGAGTAGAGTGGAGGAGAACTGTAGATCGGGCTAGACTGGAACGAGAGGAGTTGAGGTAGAAGCTCCTCTTTGTCGTCTTCGGCTTCGGAGTCTGGCGCGGTGAGGTCAATGACGTCGGGCCTGCTCCCATATGGTGCGTCCATCTCAGGTTCTTCCGTGGAGACGCTGGTGTTGTCGGCGATGGCGGAGTCATCATCGGTCCTGGTGAGATCTATGGTGATGGCTCCATCACTCAAACGAATTCGCTTGGGGGCGACTCTAGTCATGTCAGCCCCCGTGAGGCAGAGAAGGCGTTCCACTTCGCTCAACTCGATTTCCAGGTCGGCCTTACGCTTCTTGAGTGTTCTCTGTGTGTCTCGTAGGAGATCATCGTCCACAACCGAGAATTCTGATGTATTCACTAAGTCCGTAGAGTTGTACATCTGCATGATTGTACTTTAAGAAATCAAAACGAATAAGACCTGATTTCGGTTCAAATATACGTTTATTTCAGATACAATGTTCCTGCGCTTCGCTATATTCTCAGCTTCGATGGGATAAACATGCAGGTTTGGTAGTGCCTTATATAGGGACAAGGACTGGTTAATTAACTTAAGAGGGAGGCGAGGGGAGATAACATTGAGTAGGGTCCGGGTCGGTTTCCCTTACATGAATACCTTGTCGCCGGCCTGTGAAGTTAAGCAGACACTAACTGCCCGATAAGGGTGTAAATATGTTACAAAGGCATGAATTTAAAGTAATAATAATGCAAATCTCTGTCTGCACATTCTGCGAGCTATTTCTACCCGAATTCTCTGGACTCTGGGCACATTCCCTTGGGCTGCTAAGCGCTTCAGACCCGAACCTGTCTGCCTGCTGACATCAGCATTCGTGCGCTTTTTGGTTCTGTTTCTCCAAACTCATTTGCATGCCTGTTATGTGGACATCCAGCTGGCTATCACGTGCGCCTCTTGTGCTTACTTGTGAAGCCCCCCGATGGACCTGCAGAGTGTTACCCATCGATTCCTCTGCTTGCCCCTGCAGTATCCCTTTGACTAAGCTGCACCCCTCCTGCATTCCACAGCTCACGCGCGCTGGTACCAACAATAGCCCTTCCACTCAGTGTAACTTGCAACTCGTCCGCTACTAAGATTCTGACCGCTTTGGCTTGAGGCTGCTGGCTATCTGTCTTGCTGCTCTGAGTCATGCAATGCACTGTGCCTTTATGTAGCGCACTTCCAGCTCGTCGATGCTAATATCTTGTCAGGCCAGAGTATTAACCACCGCTCACTTCAGTGTTTAGTCCTCAGGTGTGGACCAAGCTGGATGTAAATACACACATTTAACTTAAAAGTAACCTTCAGTTAGGAGTTAATCCAAAAATTGTAAATTGTACACGTTCTCTAGCAACCATATGGCTTTGACCCAAGTTGGTTAGTCATCGTACTTACCGCTTGACAAGCTCACATTTTCTTCCAGAAATCTTGGCCATGATAGAATTACTAATTTTAAATCCTATCCTATTGCCCAAAAATCTAACTTTCAACCACTGTTAACAACAGATGTGTTTGCGACACCTGTTTAGACCGCTTTACATGCTGGCGCCACATAGAGACTGTGTAGAACTGCTCACAGAGTCCCATATTAAAAACTTCAACCAAAACTAATGCAATTTCATTTCTGACCAGCTGTGGTATCCACATTTTTGACAGTGAACTGTCCTGGACGCATTTCACAACATCTGCCAGTGTACAGTCCGAATCCGATGTCAGGGAAGGACTTTGTGTGACCGACTGGTAAGAAAGCAATAGTAATTTTATGGAATCCTTCAAAAGCCATGTAGCACAAATAGCTCATCACATGTCATTAGCAGCAAGTACTTGTTTACAATCTCACTGCTCATGAATGATGTCTTTCACGCCAACCACTGTCTGAATTTGTTTTCATCATTACACTGAAGAAGTAATAACTGGTAAAAAAATTATCCCTCTGTGTTTCATGGCCACAAATGGCAAGACCCTGCCTACAATGAAATTGTAGACAACATTTTTCAGGAATATTTCTTGACTGACTAATTTTAATCTGTGCACAATTTGTCATTTGGCTGCTTGACATATGCTGCCCACTTCAAGCTCAACTCTGTGTAATTTGGATCCCTCGTGTTTTTAATGAAGTGTTGCATCTTTTCCAGTACTAAAGAGATGGCATTGTACTCTTCTTTCATCCTGGTGGAGTGACCGATTGGAATAGAACCAAATTTGTTGCCGTTATTTAAAAGCACACATTTCAGACTACGTTTTGAACTGTCGATAAAAAGACGCCACTCATCTGGGCTGTAATCCGACAGACCAATTTTCTTCAATAAGTTGCTGATGTCATTACAGAATACTAGGTTGTTGTCTTCGGTAAAGAATGGCAGCAAATCCTTTTCTCTGTTTCTATAAATTGTAATTTTCGTTCCAGGCTTTAGTCTGGACGCAAGCAATTCAGAGGACTCTTTGGAAAGATTTAAGTCCCTGATCAGATCACTCAACTCTTTTTGGTCAAAACGTTCACTGTGTGAAGTTGATTGGAAATCACTGTCACTGCCCCCACTTTCTTCACTTTCGTCATCTTGTCCGATATTGGACATGCAAGTCTCATCGTCTGAGAGCTGAGGTAGTTCGCGAAAAGGTGGAACTGGTACAATATCCGAATGCGGAACAGGTCTCCTGGCTGAAGGTATATCAGGGTAAGACAACTTGTGACGATTATTTCGATTGATGCCTATGATATTAACCATACAAAAGTAACAGTCGTCGAAGTGGTTTATCTGTTCCCTCCAAACCATCGGTACACCAAATTTCAGGCAGCTTCTCTTTCCAGTTGTCCAGTGGCGCAATTGTTCAATACAAGTTTTGCATACTGTATGAGGAGCCCATTGCTTATCTTGATCTCCAAGTTTGACACCAAAATAACCTACATATGCTCTTTTTACAAACTCAGAAATCGGTTTCCTGTTTGCTTTTAGTGTGTATTCCCCACAAATTTAGCAGAATATGTCTGGATGGTTAATGCAGCTCCGTCTGGAAGTAGCCATAACCTTAAGGATGTTCGCATCTGAGGAATTAAATGACTAACCTAAAAAATAGTAAGAACATGTAGTTATTTAATGCTCACATTCACAGATTGTTCTTGCGACCAACTCTTAATATGCCCTAAGACGACTGCGGCTGCTCTAGCTTTCAGGAGGCGGTTTATATAGGCTATAAATGCTGACTTCAGGATAATCTATTTACATAGTTCGAAACCATGAAACGCTGTATAAGCACAAATAAATTCTAAATGAGGCCATGAATTTAGTGCTGAGTAAGCTGTAGGCTACGGAATAGTTATTTCGTTGAATCAGCAATATCTCAGCACGCGGCAAGATATGCTGATTTTACATTATAAGGATGTAGGCATTATATGAATCAGCAAGAATTATAATTAGCCATAAATAAAGCTTATTATGACATTTTAGTTTTGCCAAAGACATCGTTTAAAGAGTGGACTGGGTTTTCTTTACAAAATCGACGATATCTCAGAAACTAGACCTGATGCACTCAATCCAATGACATTTTCTGAATCAGTGCCCAAAATTACCCCAAGAACAGGTCTAAAACCGAAGGCAACAAGAAAAAAAAATTTTTCTGTTGGCCAGTGCTATCAAATCCGGAGCACCGCACATTCCTTCGCAACCGCACAGGAGAAGGCAGAACCAGGAAATCAGCCCTCATAGGATCATGATTCCTCCTGTACCAATGAAGGGAGCAGCCAGCTTTACTCTCTTTAACTGCCCCCCCCATTCTGTATGGCAAAGCTTTTACTTTGGAGTAAGAAGGAAATTCTGTTTACTATCCCTGTAATAAAATTGAAAATTGTGCTACATGATTTCAATGAACCACCTTACCATTGATTTCAGTGGGATGGCACTTGAAATTATTTCTAATGCTTTTCAGGAGATGAGGTGGGATCATACATAAAAAGTATTCAGTCTCCACTGAACTGTCACAATTAAGTTAGCAAACATCCCTCGGTTATTTGCTACTTGATTACAAATAACAACCTCTTCATGTAGATTAATGGCCTGCAGTTTAACAAGATTGCCAATTCTCTCGCTGGAGCTTGGTCCGACTGAAATGAAATAGCAAAGTGGTTGTTTCCATTGAAAAACCAAACTCGGGATCATGTTTGGCGGACCGAAGTATACCATCATCATTGATTCCATCAACTATGTCCCTTCTCTGATTGTAGTTCAGGGCCATTTTTATCACCATTTCATCCTCGCACAAAACACAGTATCGGCTTCTGTGTTTGAACTTTTCTGATATTTCATATTTAGTGCCCTAAAAATACTTTCAGAAAAACAAGGTTCCATATTCCTGCCCTGAAGCCATAATCTTTCATTTGGTTAATAAAAATATTTACAAAGAAATCTAGAAGCCGAAGGTGATCTGTGGTAGAATGAGGGTAGAATGACAGTGCAAGGAGTCTGTCTCCTGCCATCCAGTGTTTACCTCTTGCTTTCTAACCAGAACACCCTAAGCTGACACTTGAGAAACTTTAATGCAGCACCACTAAGGTACTCAGATGCAGCCTCAACAATTCCTGCCACTGACATTAAATGTTGAGTTTGTCTGGACTGCTGTTGCCCATTCTTGCCTGAATGAACTGCTGGTTCTAGAACACCAGCTAATTATATGGCACCTAATGTCTCACTTCTTTGATGCATTAAGTTATTGTTGAATGTGCTATATTACTGTCAAACTGGCACGCATGTGACTGTACATGTATGTATGTGATTGGTAAGCATTTTCCTTACATGTTACATGGGTCCACAATTATTGTAAAAACCTTTGTATTGACACAGCCACCATGTCACCCACATGCGTGCTTCAGCAGATTGTACAGAACCTTTACTGAAGTCAAAGTAATTATCCAATATCTTTATTTCAAATAATGTGTTCCATTCTTATTTTTAGCACTCCACGATGTATAGTGATGTATCTCACAAGTCGACTTGCCATTTCAAAGTACAAGTGTAAGTCAAAGAAGCATCTTTTGCATAGACAAACTATAAGCCTCTATGACCAGACATTTAAAAACATACAAAGACTAAAGTACATACTTGAGGCTTCCAATGAAATAGGCAGACCCGAGACAGCTGAAAGCAGCTGTTCCAGTGCAGTTGAACTGCAGGCATATATAACTAGGTTCCTACCATCTATAACATTGTTCCTTTTCCACTTTGCATCGTCTTCCTTTTCCACTTTGCATCATCCTGTTTCATCATTTATTCGATTGTCATTCAGCATACGAATGTCTTTCTGATACAATGTTTGTCGTAACGCAAGCGTGTTTCTAGTTCATTCAAATTACGTTACCGTTGCAATGAGGATAGACACTGGACTCTATCTTGTCTACATTTTGACTGCTGTTCTTTCTCTGAGAGTGAACTCTCCCTCAGATATGATGGGAAGGATCAGATGGAATCAGTTCTGATGACGACATTGTTCTTTATCAGAGTTCTGAATGTTTCCTTCACAATGATCTGATACGTTATGACCCAAGGCTGAGAAGATCGCGGTGCTTGTGTAACGTGACGGCGTCGAAGGCGAAAACGGTTGATTGCCTTGTTTTCTCAGCTCGTGCGGTCATTCCATTATAACGTTACATGAAATATAGCAGAAACACACACATATATAGTTGCATGCACTAACAGAAATTTAATTATGCTTTCATTTGAAAGTTAACCCACATCAAAAGCAAAAATTATAATAGAATGTATAACTGAAAAGCTGAATGATCTTAGCACGTGGGTCTCGATCTTAAATGAGAATTCGAAGTTCGTATTGGGTTCAAATCTGTTGTTAGCTGACTGGATGACTTGCAGAAAAATTCTTAGGCTGCTTACTGTACTGGAATATTGCTGACATGTGACTGCAATTGACTTTCCTGACTACATTAATTAGCTTGCTCGACTGAGGCCTATAGTAATCTTATCTTGGCATAAACTTGCTGATGCGTACTTCGTGCATTTTAGATCTGGCAAGATCATTTACTCTTATCATGAACTATCTGACGTAACATTTGCTGCTGCTCTACATAAGTGACTCATAAAATATGTAAAAAATAATTCGAATAAACTCGTAAGGACATTGAACTTCTAAATACTCTGTGCGTCTGAGCACGAACTCGACTACTTTCGTCGTATCTCAGCAGTGAGGGATTTTACGCGTCCTGCGATTGCGCTATATAAATCTGGCGTCACTTGCATTAGCTTAACCTGGGACAGACTTCGTGTCCAATCAGACCTATGACACTTGCTAATATATCGTCATCAAAATCAGTATTGTACATAAGCTTTCAGCATGCAGATCTGTAAGGTCTGCTTATAATGTGTCAGTGGTTAAATCAATGCATCACCTTATGTTGCGGTAAAATTGCGTCGAAGACAAGAATGCTGGGCTGTCTTTAAGTTAATTAAGTCTGCGTTAAATGATCTTGCTGGGAACTGAAATGAGGCTTCCATGTAGACCGTTGTACAAAAATAAGCACATGATGCGAAGGGGAGACTTGGCTCCCTTGATCCTTTTTTTGAATTTTTCACATTGTAAAGAAATCTATGAAAAATATCTAATGTTTTTATAATATGTTTATTAGAAGTCTTTGTTGTGTATATAATTCAAAACTTTATTTTGCAGAAGCAGTTGTAAAAATTTGTCATGAAAAAGCTTGAGATACTCAAAAAGGATCAAGGGTTGCATTAGGTGGGTACATCACACCCATACGCACCATTTATCACCCACAGGCACCCTTGAGCTCTGTCCAATGACAGCAAATAAACTGGCAATAAAATGGAAGAAGACATACCCACATGGTCTTGAACTATCCTCCATCAACTTCTTGGCTTCATTTCTTTCAAAAGCTTGGTATGTGGTTCTGCAGACATTATCACTTATTTTGTGTAAAATATATTTGGCTAAATGACCGCTAACGAATGTGTTAGATATCTGATGACATCAATGAAGGATTGAAGGCCACTGAATGCTGCTATCAAGTATCAATGATGTAACTACCCATTCTGTGGTGCATGGCGACTATGGCCCACTTTACAGTTTCACCTATGTAAGCAATAAACTCAAACGCCTACCGGTAGTCCCAACTACCTTTAACCAAACTATATTCAATGAACTAATAAATTCAAATTGACAGGTTTATATTTCATAATTATATTTATATTTCATCATTTTATTTTCTTCGTGAAAGATCATGTAGTGATTATCTACTTCGGGATGGGGACTATGTCCTATGTAAATATCAAATGGGGGACCATGGCCGGATTGTCCTCCTGGATCCGCCATTGCAGTCACTAATGCCGGTAGGAAATCTGCTTCTGAGAAAACGTTCTTATTCAAAGGCCAAATGCCTCAAGCAGCAAATGCCTTGTTAACCACACCAACTGAAGTGCATTTTAAATAAGCAATATTGAAAAGCTTGCCAACTTGATATTGCGCTATGGCTCTGCATGGGTGCGTGGCCATCCAAGTTTCAGCAGCAGCTGTATAGTGCGTTTTCAGAGGTCCAAAGAAGCTCTTATCTAATGGTTGAGCTTTATGGCTGGAATGTGGAGGCAGGCTCACCATATGAATGGACTGTTATCTGCAGAACAAGACAGCATCAAGAGAAGGAAGGCATGATTATTCAAAACCAGTATGTGTGGCTATCACACATGCAAACCGGTGGCAGAGAGTGGAACATCTAGATATAGATGCCAGCTGCGAAATAAGCAGGTTAATCCTGACGAATAAGCAGTTGCAGACCAAACAGCAGCAAGGCTAACAAGGTGTGGTATGGGATGTGATAGCACCTGTCTCATGGTAGAAGCCGCAGGTGTCCGTTGACAGCCCTGCGAATTGCGAGTAAATAGAGTTGATGTCAGGAAGGGCATCCGATTGTAAAACTTTTGCTCCAAAATTTCTTCAGTGGATCCGATTAATCCGTGTTGCTGATCCCTTCCTAGGAGGTATTAATTCCAGCCAGGAGAGATGAGCAAAAATCAGTAGGTCATCAGCACTAGCTTTCACATGAGACTGGAAATGCTTCAATCACGAAAGGAACAGTTCACTTTTTATGAAACCAGAATAAAAAAGCATCTGCATTGTTCCATTTGTAGCTGCATGTAGGGAGGTTTCGCTTTGCCTTTCTCTTGGGAATATCATGGGTGGAGGAATATACTTTCTGGCGGCTAACATGCAACAAACTATGGTGACTGTTTGTCCACGTTCAGTCCAGATTCGTCCATGCTGTACATTGGGCACGGTCTAAACTTATATCTGATATACATGTTGAACAGATTTTCAAAATATCCATCGACTTGAACATTGTTCAATCCAACGGCAATTTCTTAGGCTGCTGGCTTCACCACTGCCAAAGGTTGAGTGCTACTGGGTGGAGGTTCATGAACCATAGTCTGACTTGGAGCAAAACATATCAGGAAATATATCTTTGCACATGTGCATAGTTAGACTTCAATGGTTTAAAGAAGCTACAGTCCAGTGCTTGGGTCCAATGTGTTGTATGAGGTGGAAGACAATTAATGGAGATGTTGTTTTTTCTCTGCATACTTAAAAGCGTTGATTGCTTTAACATGGGATCCATGCCCATCAAATATTAGAAGAGCTGGAGCATGTTGCTCCTGGAGGTTCTTCTTGAAATGCCCCAGCCACATCTGGAACAAATCCTTATTCATGTAACCAGTGTCTGACATTCAGTGCCAGCGGGCATATTCTTCAAGCCATGTATAAGTCTATTCCCCTTATAAATAATCATGGGAGATACATAAGACCCTGCACCATTGTAGCATAGCAAAACTGTTGTGAGAACATCTCGCTCTGCGCTCATCACTTGGTAGACTTTCTTCTTGCCTTTTCACTCTACAACTTTGCACGTGTCAGGAACAGTTGTAAATACAACGTGGTTTATTGCTTATTCCTAAGCGATTCATTTCTTTCTCCAGGATGTTGAAGTACTTAGTAGTAGCTGGTTTGTTCTTTGCTGTGGCTCGAGCGAGTGATAGTGCTTCAGGTTTTATAATCGACAGCATAGCACGATGTCGTTGGCGAAAACTGGACCACCAGTCAGTGCCACTCAATTTCAACTCCTTGTCAAAGCTGTGTGGAGTATTACTGTGGTCAGCATAATCAAATGCTAACTCACGTACATCAGCTGGAGTTAAACGAAAGGTCTTGGGTATCATAACGCCCGACGTTAGCGTATACATGGGACTCGAATAACACCCGCAACGCAATTGAAGCCTTCATCAGAATAACAACTAAAGTCCATTTTGAGGATTTTGAGATAATCACAAAACAAACTTTGAAAGTCTGCCAGTATTTTTCTTATGAAAATATTTAAATGAAATTTGGCATTCATGTGGATATGTTATGCCTCTGTAACATGCTTTTAAAAATTGATTCAACACCTAGGTGGTGCCACATAATAAAAATTTCAATTGTGCTGTGTATGGCATTTCTTATGACAACTTTGCAAATTTTTTCACTGTACACAGACAACATTCTACAAATGTCCTTGAATGATTACTAAGTTGTTTAACAGTAGCAAAATAATAATATCACTTAATAAACTTATTACAGTATTAAAAATTAAAGTAAAAATGTTTGCTGGATTGTTGTCCTTGCTGCATGTACTACATAATGTTAGTGACTATTTTCGCCTTCATTGTCATGTTTCTTTTCCATAAGAGAATATGGCAAAGTCTTGCAGTAGAGTGCAGCTGCTTCAGAGCAGAATTTTGCCAAGTGCTGCTAGTCTTCATACTTTGCTTTCTTAAGAGGAACAAGAGTTTTGTAGCAGAGAGGAATGTGACTGTTGGTGCTGCATAGGCTGTGCTATATTTTCCCTTCCTTGCTAATTGTGTCTTCTCAAAAACCTCACCTGTCCAAGCACCATTGAAGTTGTCATGTAGGTAAACCAAATGTGGCTAATCTTTTTCAACCCGGAACTCTTTAAGCGGACGTGTTCGAAAAGGGCAAACTGGTTTGTATCCAGGTTTGAAGTATTTTGTGAACTGCTTAAACATTGATTGTTCTCAGTTGACAACAACAAATGGTGAAGGGTTGTGTCTTGCACTGGTGATCAGTGTGCACCAATCATCAGGGGTTTCAACAGCTGCTTTTTGGTTTATCAGGCCCATGTTCTCATCACATTCAGGATAGGAATGTCCTCGAACAGGACATGTGATTGTAACAGAGTCAAATCGTTTTCTGGTTGCAACAAGGGTGTGCAAATAGCAAAACATTGTGCAGTTCTTATTCTGTCCAGCACATGAATCACAAAAAAATCGTAAATTTCTTGTTTCTACTGAAGTTTAAGTGTTAATAGAATTATCCAAGATTGATACAATATCATCTGCTCCTTTCTTGCCAACAGTTTCGTCGTATGTGTAAAAGTACAACTCCGCAGTTAACAGAACGTGAATGTTAAATGAGTAGAAAGAAAGTTGTCGTTTACAGTACCGGTACACTTCACTGGTTTGGATATTTGGAACTGGCTGGTTTTTTTGAGAAATCCATAGCTATGGCCATAGTATCAGGATTATCTTTTGCCAATTTGCGTGCCTCCCTCTTTACGCACAAAATGTTTCCGCCTTGTGTTTATGTAGTTCATGGTTCATCTTTAAATCTTGTAAGAGTTTTTTTGGTTTCATTTTGCTGAAGTTCATCCTTGGCATTCTTCAACTGGATTTTTACGTCTTTCATTTTGACTAATATTTCATCACACATGCTGCACGTATCAGTACGTGAGTAGCCAAACCGAATATTGAATTCTGTGTTGAAGATCTTGTTATAAACACCATGCGATGTTTTGCTTTTTGGATACATATCTTTGTGCATAGCATACTTCTTCGTAATGCTTAAGTTTTCTGGCAGATAAACCCGATGATGTTGCCCTCAATATAGTGAGCCTTTGTTGATTTAAATACTGAATGTGTTGCAAAACCGAATGCCTATCCTCATATAGAGTTTCTGGGGTCGGTTCTGGTGGAGGTCTTTTCTGTCAGCGTGAATGGATCCGTTTTCACTAGGCACTTCTTCACGGTTCGAATTCTGTTTTCATTAATGCCGTGAATGGACAAAAATGCTGCATAACAAATGACCAAACATGCCTCTGAAAGCAACGGCATTATAACGCTGTGTGCAAATTAAGAGGTGCTGAAAGAGATGGGTTGCCTCACATAAATTAAGAAAATTAGTGAATTAGTTATCAGCAGTGTACATACCTGGAATTCCCAACACGGAGTCGCTCCTGTCGCCAATGATATGAAGGATCAACTCCTTAAAGGGTTTCTCTTTCATGGGACTGCCCCCTGTCTTTTTCTGACTCAGCTGCTCCTTCAACATAGCTGCTTTTAAATCCCTCCACTTGGTTTTTATATCTTCTTTGCTTCTCGCTATCCCTCGGCTGCAAGCATTCACCGAGAAGGTAACCCTAGCCCAGGGCTCCTTCTTGCGCCGTGATGTCAGGGCACCCTGGAACTTGGATTGTATGGCGTCCTTCTCTTGTGCAATCCCCTGCAACATGCACCGCACCTCTTCATCTGTGAAGTTTTGCTTGCGTTGCCGTTTTTTCGCTCTCCATCCTATCTATTTTTACACAATAACACTATACGCGCGATTACTAAAAGGTGTGTCCTCATCGGCTGCAAGCATTCACCGAGAAGGTAACCCTAGCCCAGGCCTTCTTCTTGCGCCGTGCTGTCAGGGCACCCTGCAACTTGGATTGTGTCGCGCACCACCGGTACTCCCTTCCGCCAACACCAGGCCGAGTCAGGATGGCCTCCTTAGCGCTTAACCGAGTCTGTATCTGTAGGGCTGTAGAGGTCATCGGGATATGACGTAGTCAACCAAGTCAAAAGCGTCCGAAATATAACATTTATTCTCGATCCGACAATCAGATTAAGCACATTAGCAACTTCTTCAAACGAACGACGACAACTAACTGACCACTAACAAATCCTCTCCCCGCCTTATATAGGGCACTCATTTGCATATTCGGCACTCATTTGCATTTTGGGCACTCATTTGCATATTCGGCACTTATTTGCATATTCGGAACTCATTTGCATATTAGGCACTCATTTGCATATTCGGTACTCATTTGCATATTAGGCACTCATTATTTTGCAACAATTGTATGGCGTCCTTCTCTTGTGCAATCATGCACCGCACCTCTTCATCTGTGAAGTTTTGCTTGCGTTGCCGTTTTTTTCGCTCTCCATCCTATCTGTTTATACACGACAACACTATACACGCGATTATTAAAAGCTGTGTCCTCATCGGCTGCAAGCATTCACCGAAAAGGTAACCCTAGCTCAGGCCTTCTTCTTGCGCCGTGCTGTCAGGGCACCCTGCAACTTGGATTGTATGGCGTCCTTCTCTTGTGCAATCCCCTACAACATGCACCGCACCTCTTCATCTGTGAAGTTTTGCTTGCGTTGCCGTTTTTTCGCTCTCCATCCTATCTTTTTATACACAATAACACTATACGCGCGATTACTAAAAGGTGTGTCCTCATCGGCTGCAAGCATTCACCGAGAAGGTAACCCTAGCCCAGGCCTCCTTCTTGCGCCGTGCTGTCAGGGCACCCTGCAACTTAGATTGTATGGCGTCCTTCTCTTGTGCAATCTCCTGCAACATGCACCGCACCTCTTCATCTGTGAAGTTTTGCTTGCGTTGCCGTTTTTTCGCTCTCCATCCTATCTATTTATACACAGTAACACTACGCGCGATTACTAAAAGCTGAAAATTTTTTTCCATTATAATGGGGGACAGAAGGGGAAATTAAACACAAGTGGGGGACAGAGACCACACAAATATTCATAATTCATCAAATGCGTGCAAATTACAGAGTTCATATGACGATAAAGAGTAAATATCTAGATTCTAAGTAAAGGCTAAATAAGCGGAGTTTTTTGTACAATTTTCTACGCATACTGTTGCAACTTGATTAAAGTGTCAGGATTAGTCGGATGGAGTGGCTGTCGTGAGTGTATGTGCACAGGCACAATCGGTGGACTCTCCGGCCGCTGGGTTCTGCTTGTACCTTCCGTGTGTTTGGCATATATTTATTTTTTGTTGTTGCCTCCATTCATTGAAGTCCTGGTTCTTGTGGGCGTTGGAGGTTTCTGATCTCTGCTCCGGCATGGTGGGTCCGGCAGCGGCCTCTTGCTCCGTAGTCGGCTGCCGGCTGATGGAAGTAGGTCATCAGGCCGTGTGTCGTTCAGAGGCGCGCCGTTGGGTGCCGCTCTGCTGCCTGGACTGGAGGCAGGCAGCGGCCTAGGCTTGCGGTACCGTTGCTGCTCGGTCATCCCGCTTCTTGTTGCTGTCGTCCCTTCGTCGTTTGCCCTATAGGTCATGGGCGGTCTGTAGTTGTGGGCAAAGTAGGCCGTCGTTCATTGCCCGCTTGTTGATGATCTCCGCCCATCCCGTGACCTGTTGTTGTAGTGTGTTACCTTTTTGAAGTGTTTTACTCCCCTAGACCTCCGTCGGTGTGATGGTGTGTGTGTGTGTATTTTGTTTATTGTTTATATGATATGATAGGTGTGTGGTTGACTTGTGGTGTTTGTGCGTTTGTTGGTGACTGAGGAGGAGCAGAGTAGTTGTGATAGATTTTTGTGTTTTGTGTATGCTGCTATTAGTCTGCAGTTGGTGAGGTTTTCCTTCTGTGTTATCTGCCTCTTCCATTCCCTAACCAGATGTGCTGTTATGGGGGAGTATGGTATGACAATTGGTATTATTGGTAAGTTCTTATTGTGTGTTCTTGGTTTATTGTTGCCACACCATATGTCGTGTTTTGTTTTCCTGAGTTTTCTACAATTGTAGCCCCTCTGTCTTAAGACTTTGAACAGTGTGTTTCAAGTTGTGTCAGTGTGTTTTAAATGATGAGATGCGTTTGAATCTAATGATTTGTGATTTGAGTATGAATGCTGTGGTGTGAGGTGGATGAAAGGATATGGTGTGTAGGAGTTGGTGTGTGTCTGTGTCTTTAGAGTAGACCTTGGATTGTAGTGTTGTGTTATCCTGTGTGATGTGTTTGGATACTCTGGTGCCCAGGAAATTAGCTTCTGTGTCGCTGGCTGTAAGAGTTATTTTGATATTAGGTATGCATTTGTTCAGGAATTTTTCATAGTCCTCTAGTTCCGCCATTGAGCCTGTCCATACGAAGAAAATGTCGTCTAGAAGTCGGAAGTAATGCATTGGCTTTATGTGGAAGCCTTTGGTGGCTTGTCTATCAAAATCTAATATGAATATAGTATGGCTAGATTTGGGGCAAAGGTCACAGTTGGTGAATAGGGGCAGTGCCAATGAACACAAATATCATAAATGGGGAGGTATGCAATCATTCATTTTGTAGTTTGGCACCAAACATATTTGAGCTTATGGCGGAAAGGGAAATAAATGTGCGAACAATTAATGACATTTATAAATTACGGGATATGGACTTCAGTAATGGTAGGCCTATATGGGAACTTATAGGTTGTAATACGTACCCGATTTTTTCTTTTTGCTGGAACTGAAACTTAACAATGACTGTCTGAGACGTTTGATTGAAGCATTCTTCGAAGATGCATTAGAAGTAGAAGCCATGGCTCGGAGCCTAGATCACTTAAAGTATTGTTAACAACTAAACATGCAAACATTCTGTACACCAGTCAAACGGTTTTCTACAGGAAACGCCATCCATGTTAAACTCACGAGAATTGTATAGCTGTAACTTTATCATATCTATAGTTATTTGAATATTTATATAGTTAGTGGGTGTGAATGAAGATGCACTGGCACAGTCTTCGGCTGTCACCGGTCCTGGAGCGTTTCCGGTAGGTCGGTAGGAGGAGGCGCCTGGTTGTCGGTTTCCTCCCTGAGTCTTCGTTGATCGTTCTTGTTCTGGTTGCTGGTATCTGGGCAGGTCCCCCTCTGCCTGTGTGGTGTATGAGCGTGTGTAGGTGTATGTGTTTGTGGGGGGATCAGACTGGCTGAGGTAAGAAGTTGGGCCAGGTTCTTATGTTTAGAATAGGCCGCGATGACTCTGTGTTTCGAGAATCTGGGGTTGTTGTTAATTATTTTCTTCCATTCTCTAATGAGTTGGGTGGCCAGTGGTGAAAATGGTATGACAATGGGTAGGATAGGTCCCTGGTTGGTGGTTTTAGGGCGGTTGGTGTTGTTTTGAAGCCAAATGTCCTGTTTGGTTTTTCTAAGCATTCTTTTGTTGTATCCTCGCTGTCGGAGAACCCTGAATACAGTGTTGCAACTCGGGTCGAAATCCTCTTTAAAGGATGAGATTCGTTTGAAGCGGAGGATTTGTGATTTTAGAATGCCCGGCATTGTGTGTTTCGGGTGAAAGGACGAAGTGTGTAAGAGTTGGTGTGTATCCGTGTACTTAAAGTAGACTTTGGTTTGTAGTGTACCGTTGTGTTTAAATACCGTGGTATCAAGGAAGTTGACTTCCTTTTCACTAGCGTTGAGGCTAATTTTGATGTTGGGTATGAGAGAATTGAGGTATTTTTCAAATTCTCTCAATTCGTCCGTGGTGCCGGGCCAGATGAAAAATATATCATCCAGGAACCGGAAGTAGAGGAGAGGTTTAATATGGAACCCTTTGGAAGCCAGTTTATCAAAGTCGGTTAAGTAGAGGTCAGCCAGGCTGGGGGCGAAGGACTTTCCCATGGCAGTTCCAAATATTTGCAGGAAGGTTTCATTGTTGAAGTGAAAGTCATTATTTTTCATAGTGAGTTCTAAGAGTTTTATAAGTTAATGTGACTTGCAAGGTGTTGTCACATAATCCTATTTAAAATCTTAGTCATTTACATACAACTTTTCTAAATTATTTTTTATACAAACTTCTCATGCTATATACATAACAGTCCCCTGCTAAAATCTAAAATAAGTTCAACGTAATCAGCTCAATTCACCAAAATCCTGATGCATGCATTCATATGAAATACGGCTGAATCTGGCAATGCCATTTATGCAGGTCTAATTAATAACCGCATTAATCAGCTGCAGTCTGGCTTAAAAACTGCGGCTCGTCTGATCTGCGATATACCTAGGTTTTGATATATATACAGTTTCATTAGGGAAGAACTGCACTAATTAACTATGCAAAACGCATTGAGTTTAGAACCTTAATGCGTAGGCCTAATTGTCTTACGGGCTGAATCTTATCTTAAGCAGCTAAGTTTCTCGCCTTTTTCATCCCTGGCCTAGATTTTTCCGATCTTCCACGCTAGGTGACCTGGTTTTTCCATCGACCCAAACTTCCAAAGCATAGAATATTTTCTTGGTTAGTCCAAAGTTCTGGGATAAGTTGCCTATAAACCGAACGCCGAATTCAGCGTGTGTCACGAATATACAAGTATGACGACTTTCAAACAGGATTTACATAGCCGGTGAGAGACTTTGTAAAATCAGAAACAACACCGGAATTGGCTTTCAAATGAAATGCAAATTTCAGTATCATAAGCATAGAAATGAAATCCCAGTGAATGATTGTGAAACAATGTACCTTGCGGTGTGGTGCAGAATGTAAACAAAAGAGGACCAAGCGCGGACCCCTGCGGAACACCACATTTCAACAAAGTACTAGATGAATTATTACTATTTAGATCCACCTTAATGCACATGTTGCCCCATATTCCACTGTTACTTCACCCCACCGTAACTTTAAATTGTGAAACTGCGCCTACGGTTCCATAGAGTGGCCTACACCGTTGCCAATACAGTTAAGTTTTGAAAACTTGTGTGCACGATATCTTCTTTACAGTAACCAATAAATTGAGACGTTGCAGTAGATGAAAGATTTATCCTACTAATGGTAGATAGTTAAAATGCGTGAACTAACCGGCCATTGTATGGATTTAGATCAATGTTGTCGTCATCTTTTTCCGCGAAAGCAACGCCGATATATGCTCTGTCTTTGTTACCCACTTGCAAGTCCAGGCATACAAGCAATTTATTACGAGGAGACTTCTCCCCCGATGTTCCGAGGCGTCCGGGATCGTGCAGGGTTCACGGCTTGCTACGAAGGAACAAATCGCTGTCAGAATGCCGATCGAATTCTGACTAGTAGATAAAGAAAGAGCACTCGCTTGCTACGAGAATTTGGATCATATAATACTCACGACAGACTAACAATGAGACACAGTCCGTTGTCAGTGTCCACAGTAAGTCGAGTTTCATCTAAACCTTGCCACAGGAGCTTAGTTCCGATGAGACTGCCCAAATTACTTTTTCCGGCGTTTATATAAGTTTTCTGGACGCGCCCCGTTACGTTGGCTGGGCAACAGGGACTACCCATATCTGGCTGCTTCCCTAAGCTAAGTTGTGCGCTTCGTTTTTAGGATCGGCTGCGAGTCTCTTAGGCTAAGACCTCGACTGGCCCGGCCGGCGTTAGCGTGACTGTACCTTCCCCTTACCTGCAGTGAGCGCCTACGTGCGTCTTTACTAATGGTTATCTTTATTAATAATACTAGCAGCAACTACTCTACTCACTATGACTAAGGTAGTCGCGCTGACGTTATCAGGGATCGTGTCCTATTACACTGGACAACAAATTTTTACAAAAGTCATGTTACTGAAATGAAATTAGTCAGTTCTTATCAATTTGTATGTGCTGAACACGAATATGACAGTGAAAATGCCGAATTGGCTCTAGTTTTTTTGTAATCTGAATTGAAGTAATTTTATATCGCACAATGCATGCCAATAGTGATACACTTACAGTTAATATTTGTAAAAACCAGGTCATAGACTAGTTCTTAGATTTTTTTGCCTGTCTCTTGTACAGCTGTTCGGGAGCATCTCTGTGGAGTGTCCAGCAGTAGTCAGCCAACATTGTAGTGGACCATTTTCCCTGGTACCTTTGCTCCATTGTTGCGATATCTTGATGAAAACGTTCGCCATGTTCGTCACTAACAGAAATTTCGCTGCAATATGTCTCTGAAGATGCATTTCCTTCATTCCCATCTGGATTTCTTCCCTGACAACTGTGGTATGGTTTGAGCATGTCTTCTAGTTCCTTGTAGTTTTCTGCCCTAACATTCCCCAGAAAGTCTGTAGACACTAGACGAAAAGCATTCCATGCTTGTTTCGCATCACCCTCCAGCAAGTTGTTGAAGCGGTCATCTTTGAAGAGTTCTCTAATCTGAGGACCCACAAAAACTCCCTCTTTAATCTTTGCTTCGCTGAGTCGAGGGAATTTTTCATGCAGGTATCGGAAAGCTGGCGAAGTGCGGTCCATGGCTTTCACGAAGTTCTTCACCAAACCTAGTTTGATGTGAAGGGGTGGTAGTAGGATTTTGTGAGCCTCGACCAGAGCTGGGTGCTGGATATTCTTCTGTCCAACTGCCATGTTTTGTCTGGGAGTCCATTCCTTCCGCACGTAGTGCAACTCTCTTGCTCGGCTATCCCACTCACACAAGAAACACATATATTTTGTATATCCTTGCTGCAGTCCCATTAAAATGGCAACTACCTTCAAATCACCACACAGGTGCCATTTGTACCTGTTATAGTCAATGGAATGCAGTAGCTGTTTTAGGTTATCGTATGTCTCTTTCATGTGGACAGCATGCGCTAATGGAATAGATGGAAGACGGTTTCCATTGTGCAAAAGCACAGCCTTAAGACTCAGTGTTGAAGAGTCTACAAAGAGTCTCCATTCTTGTGGGTCTTGAGTGATCTGTAAGGCATTCATGAGGTCGTCAATATTGGAACAGAATACCAGATTGCCTTCCTTCATAAAGAAAGGTTCCAACTGCTGATGGCGCTTTCTATATGAAGTAATTGTGACATCTTCTTCTAGAAGATTCCATTGTTGGAGTCTTGATCCTAGCAATTCTGCCTTGTTTTTGGATAAGTCCAAATCACGAACAAGGTCATTTAGTTCTTCCTGTGTTATTCTGTGTGGGGTTGATGATGCACCACAGTGAAAATCGGGATCACTGGACGCTGACGGACCAGGAGAAGAACATGTCGGCTCACCCTTGTCCTCATCAGATGAATCAAGGAAAATATATTCTGCTGGAGGTTCTGGAATAGGAAGTCCATCACCATGTGGAACTGGTCTCAATGCTGACGGAATGTTTGGGTAGACTATTGTCGACTTCTTTTGCTTCGTTATTCCACCGGAAAGAGGAGGAACCAAGCAGAAGTAACAGTCATCTACGTGGTTGCTTTGCTCTCTCCACACCATGGGAACTGCAAACGGCATTGATGGTCTTTTGCCATTCAACCACTGTGAAAGCTGTGTTGTACATGTAGCACAGCATATTATCTATGCCTGTTGGTATGCTTGCTTGACCGCTTGAGTTTACTAGGACTACGTTATCTTGCCATTTGTTCTTCGTATCTCATTAGTTGGTCAAGCCAGCGTCCCTTTGAAATGGAGCTTCGGTTATATTGTATTACTACGGCTGGCGGGGGAGTTTTATTCTCGGCTGTCATTTCTGTTCACGGGATCATTTGTCTTGGCTTTATAATGGACATCCTTACCTTCCCTTCCCTTTTGGTGGCATCTGTATCTCGCTGGTGTCAGATATTAATGAATAGTTCTGACTGTGAACATCTGGTCTGTGCTAATATATTTATTGCCTAGCCTTACTCATTACTTTACCCAACTTAGCTGAATAACTTCTATAGAGCCTGTATGTCTTCTGTCATAGTCCGTCCAGTCTTGAAAAATTGGAACGTCCCGTTCCAAGCTAATACAATAGTACGCATAACATTGAGCTAGAAAATAGTTCGTAAAAGTAACATTTAAGAAAATGAATGTTCTTGTCCATTTAAAGCAATTAAATAAAAGCTATTAATGTGCAATAGTTTAAAAGCGCATAGACGTTTAGAAAAAATATATACTTTAGTGTCTGAGTACAACTATAAGCTAATTCAAAACATTTAGACAAACATGAAAGCACTGATAGTGAACACAAAAATACTGACAATAAAAGCTACATAAGGTTACATGATTAAGCGAATATGCTCATTGTCAAACAGCACAGCACACTTCTATGTATCACTAATATATATATATGATTGGTAAAAAGAATATGATTAAAATGCAATTAATATAAAGACGATGGCGACATTGTAAAAGAAACATGTCGTCCAAGTTGGTTGACGCTTTTGACAGAAAAGCCTTTTCGAATTTGAGCTGTTGTGTATTCTTGACAGCTGTTTGGCTTGACCGGAAGTTCGTGGTCAACCGTGTCGTCTCGTTCAGAGCGATACGTAGAAGGCATGCCGTCCGTGAATGAAAAACAAATAACACACATAATTGTTAATAAACTTGGAAGACAATTTAATACGTTCTAGCCACGAAATGCGGCAAGTAGTTGCCAATTGCAACACTTTCTCAGTATGCTTGTTAACTATTTTAAAATCTGCCCACTGTATATTCAGTTGTGGACGAATAAAACCCGATACAAAACTCATTGCATAAATTTGCTCCATTGACTATATAGTCAGCAGGACATCCTGTCACTGATTGCAGCTTAATAGACATGCAACTGTTGTTAGCTTTAATTTCCAAATAAACATCAAAATCAATGGTAGAAGAAGATTGAAAAATAACAACAACTCCAGATATGTTTGCAAATACAGTAAAGTATCAAAAGCAGAATTAAATAGATGATGAATCCCAAGGGAATGTACGAGTCCCAGGACGAGAGTGAAGGGAGTGGTGTAGTAATAGGTGGTCTGTGCTGTCTGTCCTGCTAGACTGCGGCATCGTTATAGAGAATAGAAAAGAGATAACCGTTTTCAAGATGGCATCAGCAGAGACAGATTCAGAATATAAGAAACAGACAATGAAATGAAGTTAAGCCCCGTTTACTGGAGAGAACTCGTCGGAAGACTCTTCAGGATTAATAGGAAACTGGAGATCCCAGTCTTCTTCTTCATAGACGACAGGTTCTTTCCATAGAAGAGCGATGGCAGTCAGCGGGTCCCTAAGGAAAAGGAGTTCATCTAAGAAGGAGCAGCAAAGATCGCAGTCCAAAGGATGTGAGAAAAAGTGTTCGTTGTCGAACAGGAACCAGTCGTAATCAACTTCTTCCTGCTCTGACAACTTGAGAACGACCTTCACCGTTTCCTCTGGAGGGTGATCGTACTGGGTATGCCCGTTGGAATAGGCTCCGAATCCAGAATCGGTAGAAACCCAGCTCATGACCAGTAAGAAATGCGAAGAAAGGAAAAAAATTCGAGAATCGATAAAAGATAATAAAAGGGTGAGAGGAAAGACCAGGTTCTTACACAAAGTGTAGTGCAGCTATGGAGAGACTAGTAGATAAAGAAAGAGCACTCGCTTGCGACGAGAATTTATATCATATAATACGACAGACTAGCAATGAGACAGTAAGTTGTCAGTGTCCACAGTAAGTCGAGTTTCATCTTCAGTGGTGTGCAAAAGTCTGGAACCACCTACGAATTTTGACATTTTTTCAACTTTATAACCTTTTACTGTAATTTTTTCATTACCCCACTAATTTTTTTTGTGTTTTTCGTTATAAGGGATATATTTGGCTATTATAATCAACTTTTTGACCTAGTTTGGCCTTAATCTTCTATTTTTTTGTTGAAGTTACCATATTAATCGCTTAGCGTGTAAATCTTCTAATTTGTACACGTGTACGTACATCCCTAGGCAATAGTGTAAAATAATTAGTACGTACATGTATGCTTTAAAACAGGTCACGTGTGGTCTGTATTCCTTCGTAATCATTTAGGTGGCCTTGAAAAAGGCCGTTTTGTGTGACCGTGGTGAATTAGTATTTGGTGGGCCACCCTTTATTCTTGATCACCTGTCTGCACCGCTTCGGCATCGAGTGCACAAGTTTGACGAGGTGATCATGCGTGACAACGCGATTTCAGGCAGTAATGAGCGATTCAGTTAGCTCACGCTTTGAAGTTGGGCGCTTCTTTGAAATTTCCAATGCCACCTTGTGCCACAGATTCTCGATGGGATTGAGGTCTGGAGATTGCGCAGTCCAGTCAAGTGACTCAATCTTGTGCTGACGCTTCCAGTTCATCACCAGTTTGGCTCGGTGGCAAGGTGCGTTGTCATCTTGGAACAGGAACCGGCCTGGAAAGAGCTGCTCCGCTGATGGCAACATCCACTTTTGCAGTATTGTGATGTACTTCGCCCCGTTCACCATTCCATCGACGATGTGCAAGCGTCCAACGCCACTGGCAGCCATGCAGCCCCAGACCATGATCTTCAGAGGATGCTTTACAGTGACATTGAGGCACTCAGGCTTGAACTGCTCTCCAGGAAATCTCCTCACGTAGGTGTGGGCCTGATTGCCAAACAAGCAGAAGGTACTTTCATCGCTGAAAAGCACCTTCTCCCACTTGTCACTTGTCCAGCTTGAGTGTTTCCGCGCCCACTCGATCCGTTTCTTCCTTTGTACGTCACTCATCAGTGGCTTGTTGCGTGCCTTGCAGCCGCGCAGCCCAAATACTTTCAGGCACCGACGACGAACAGATGATGAACTTGCATGACGTGAGACGTGTCTGACCACTCACGCAGTAGCTGAGGCGAAGTCAACTTGCGGTTGTTCAATGACAAGCGTCGAAGAGCACGGTCCTGGCGTGATGTTGATACACGTGGACGCCCGGACCGAGGCTTGTCTACCACCGAACCCGTCGTGTTCTTCTTATGCTCTGTCTTTGTTACCCACTTGCAAGTCTAGGCTTACAAGCAATTTTTTACGAGGAGACTTCTCCCCCGATGTTCCGAGGCGTCCGGGATCGTGCAGGGTTCACGGTTTGCTACGAAGGTTATACCTGCACTGGATGTTGTTTCTTGGCGGTTCTACTTTCAGTGGCGAATCAAGATGCAAATGTCACGTTTAAAATATTCCGCGCATCAGTAATCCCTTTATCAGATTATAATTCTTCAATCCAAAATATGGATTAGTTGTACAGCTGTCTAAAATATGAGTCCAATTATAGGCCTTTTAGATTTCAGTCACAGCTTGCAAACCCATGCGCGTAAATTTGTCTGTCATGAAACGTGGTGTCATGAAACGTGGTGGAATTATTTCGGCCGTTACACTTTCCAATTTATTTTAGAGGGGCCCACCATTGAATTGACCCTCGACCTTCGGCAAGAATTGCCCGCAGAATTATTGAAGCCGAAGTGGTTTTGAGAATAGTTTTTTCCGCGAAAGCGACGCCGATATATGCTCTGTCTTTGTTACCCACTTGCAAGTCCAGGCTTATATGCAATTTTTGACGAGGAGACTTCTCCCCCGATTTTCCGAGGCGTCCGGGATCGTGCAGGGTTCACGGTTTGCTACGAAGGAACAAATCGCTGTCAGAATGCCGATCGAATCATCGGTGCTTATTTTCAGTCAGGTTCGTCCAGAGAGAAGATGTTATACCTGCACTGGATGTTGTTTCTTGGCGGAGGAGACTTCTCCCCCGATGTTCCGAGGCGTCCGGGATCGTGCAGGGTTCACGGTTTGCTACGAAGGTTATACCTGCACTGGATGTTGTTTCTTGGCGGTTCTACTTTCAGTGGCGAATCAAGATGCAAATGTCACGTTTAAAATATTCCGCGCATCAGTAAGCCCTTTATCAGATTATAATTCTTCAATCCAAAATATGGATTAGTTGTACAGCTGTCTAAAATATGAGTCCAATTATAGGCCTTTTAGATTTCAGTCACAGCTTGCAAACCCATGCGCGTAAATTTGTCTGTCATGAAACGTGGTGTCATGAAACGTGGTGGAATTATTTCGGCCGTTACACTTTCCAATTTATTTTAGAGGGGCCCACCATTGAATTGACTCTCGACCTTCGGCAAGAATTGCCCGCAGAATTATTGAAGCCGAAGTGGTTTTGAGAATAGTTTTTTTCCGCGAAAGCGACGCCGATATATGCTCTGTCTTTGTTACCCACTTGCAAGTCCAGGCTTATATGCAATTTTTGACGAGGAGACTTCTCCCCCGATGTTCCGAGGCGTCCGGGATCGTGCAGGGTTCACGGTTTGCTACGAAGGAACAAATCGCTGTCAGAATGCCGATCGAATCATCGGTGCTTATTTTCAGTCAGGTTCGTCCAGAGAGAAGATGTTATACCTGCACTGGATGTTGTTTCTTGGCGGTTCTACTTTCAGTGGCGAATCAAGATGCAAATGTCACGTTTAAAATATTCCGCGCATCAGTAAGCCCTTTATCAGATTATAATTCTTCAATCCAAAATATGGATTAGTTGTACAGCTGTCTAAAATATGAGTCCAATTATAGGCCTTTTAGATTTCAGTCACAGCTTGCAAACCCATGCGCGTAAATTTGTCTGTCATGAAACGTGGTGTCATGAAACGTGGTGGAATTATTTCGGCCGTTATCAGATTATAATTCTTCAATCCAAAATATGGATTAGTTGTACAGCTGTCTAAAATATGAGTCCAATTATAGGCCTTTTAGATTTCAGTCACAGCTTGCAAACCCATGCGTGTAAATTTGCCTGTCATGAAACGTGGTGGAATTATTTCGGCGGTTACACTTTCCAATTTATTTTAGAGGGGCCCACCATTGAATCGACCCTCGACCTTCGGCAAGAATTGCCCGCAGAATTATTGAAGCCGAAGTGGTTTTGAGAATAGTTTTTCCGCGAAAGCGACGCCGATATATGCTCTGTCTTTGTTACCCACTTGCAAGTCCAGGCTTATATGCAATTTTTGACGAGGAGACTTCTCCTCCGATGTTCCGAGGCGTCCGGGATCGTGCAGGGTTCACGGTTTGCTACGAAGGTTATACCTGCACTGGATGTTGTTTCTTGGCGGTTCTACTTTCAGTGGCGAATCAAGATGCAAATGTCACGTTTAAAATATTCCGCGCATCAGTAAGCCCTTTATCAGATTATAATTCTTCAATCCAAAATATGGATTAGTTGTACAGCTGTCTAAAATATGAGTCCAATTATAGGCCTTTTAGATTTCAGTCACAGCTTGCAAACCCATGCGCGTAAATTTGCCTGTCATGAAACGTGGTGGAATTATTTCGGCGGTTACACTTTCCAATTTATTTTAGAGGGGCCCACCATTGAATTGACCCTCGACCTTCGGCAAGAATTGCCCGCAGAATTATTGAAGCCGAAGTGGTTTTGAGAATAGTTTTTTCCGCGAAAGCGACGCCGATATATGCTCTGTCTTTGTTACCCACTTGCAAGTCCAGGCTTATATGCAATTTTTGACGAGGAGACTTCTCCTCCGATGTTCCGAGGGCGTCCGGGATCGTGCAGGGTTCACGGTTTGCTACGAAGGTTATACCTGCACTGGATGTTGTTTCTTGGCGGTTCTACTTTCAGTGGCGAATCAAGATGCAAATGTCACGTTTAAAATATTCCGCGCATCAGTAAGCCCTTTATCAGATTATAATTCTTCAATCCAAAATATAGATTAGTTGTACAGCTGTCTAAAATATGAGTCCAATTATAGGCCTTTTAGATTTCAGTCACAGCTTGCAAACCCATGCGTGTAAATTTGCCTGTCATGAAACGTGGTGGAATTATTTCGGCGGTTACACTTTCCAATTTATTTTAGAGGGGCCCACCATTGAATCGACCCTCGACCTTCGGCAAGAATTGCCCGCAGAATTATTGAAGCCGAAGTGGTTTTGAGAATAGTTTTTTCCGCGAAAGCGACGCCGATATATGCTCTGTCTTTGTTACCCACTTGCAAGTCCAGGCTTATATGCAATTTTTGACGAGGAGACTTCTCCTCCGATGTTCCGAGGCGTCCGGGATCGTGCAGGGTTCACGGTTTGCTACGAAGGTTATACCTGCACTGGATGTTGTTTCTTGGCGGTTCTACTTTCAGTGGCGAATCAAGATGCAAATGTCACGTTTAAAATATTCCGCGCATCAGTAAGCCCTTTATCAGATTATAATTCTTCAATCCAAAATATGGATTAGTTGTACAGCTGTCTAAAATATGAGTCCAATTATAGGCCTTTTAGATTTCAGTCACAGCTTGCAAACCCATGCGTGTAAATTTGCCTGTCATGAAACGTGGTGGAATTATTTCGGCGGTTACACTTTCCAATTTATTTTAGAGGGGCCCACCATTGAATCGACCCTCGACCTTCGGCAAGAATTGCCCGCAGAATTATTGAAGCCGAAGTGGTTTTGAGAATAGTTTTTCCGCGAAAGCGACGCCGATATATGCTCTGTCTTTGTTACCCACTTGCAAGTCCAGGCTTATATGCAATTTTTGACGAGGAGACTTCTCCTCCGATGTTCCGAGGCGTCCGGGATCGTGCAGGGTTCACGGTTTGCTACGAAGGTTATACCTGCACTGGATGTTGTTTCTTGGCGGTTCTACTTTCAGTGGCGAATCAAGATGCAAATGTCACGTTTAAAATATTCCGCGCATCAGTAAGCCCTTTATCAGATTATAATTCTTCAATCCAAAATATAGATTAGTTGTACAGCTGTCTAAAATATGAGTCCAATTATAGGCCTTTTAGATTTCAGTCACAGCTTGCAAACCCATGCGTGTAAATTTGCCTGTCATGAAACGTGGTGGAATTATTTCGGCGGTTACACTTTCCAATTTATTTTAGAGGGGCCCACCATTGAATCGACCCTCGACCTTCGGCAAGAATTGCCCGCAGAATTATTGAAGCCGAAGTGGTTTTGAGAATAGTTTTTCCGCGAAAGCGACGCCGATATATGCTCTGTCTTTGTTACCCACTTGCAAGTCCAGGCTTATATGCAATTTTTGACGAGGAGACTTCTCCTCCGATGTTCCGAGGCGTCCGGGATCGTGCAGGGTTCACGGTTTGCTACGAAGGTTATACCTGCACTGGATGTTGTTTCTTGGCGGTTCTACTTTCAGTGGCGAATCAAGATGCAAATGTCACGTTTAAAATATTCCGCGCATCAGTAAGCCCTTTATCAGATTATAATTCTTCAATCCAAAATATGGATTAGTTGTACAGCTGTCTAAAATATGAGTCCAATTATAGGCCTTTTAGATTTCAGTCACAGCTTGCAAACCCATGCGCGTAAATTTGTCTGTCATGAAACGTGGTGTCATGAAACGTGGTGGAATTATTTCGGCCGTTACACTTTCCAATTTATTTTAGAGGGGCCCACCATTGAATTGACTCTCGACCTTCGGCAAGAATTGCCCGCAGAATTATTGAAGCCGAAGTGGTTTTGAGAATAGTTTTTTTCCGCGAAAGCGACGCCGATATATGCTCTGTCTTTGTTACCCACTTGCAAGTCCAGGCTTATATGCAATTTTTGACGAGGAGACTTCTCCCCCGATGTTCCGAGGCGTCCGGGATCGTGCAGGGTTCACGGTTTGCTACGAAGGAACAAATCGCTGTCAGAATGCCGATCGAATCATCGGTGCTTATTTTCAGTCAGGTTCGTCCAGAGAGAAGATGTTATACCTGCACTGGATGTTGTTTCTTGGCGGTTCTACTTTCAGTGGCGAATCAAGATGCAAATGTCACGTTTAAAATATTCCGCGCATCAGTAAGCCCTTTATCAGATTATAATTCTTCAATCCAAAATATAGATTAGTTGTACAGCTGTCTAAAATATGAGTCCAATTATAGGCCTTTTAGATTTCAGTCACAGCTTGCAAACCCATGCGTGTAAATTTGCCTGTCATGAAACGTGGTGGAATTATTTCGGCGGTTACACTTTCCAATTTATTTTAGAGGGGCCCACCATTGAATCGACCCTCGACCTTCGGCAAGAATTGCCCGCAGAATTATTGAAGCCGAAGTGGTTTTGAGAATAGTTTTTCCGCGAAAGCGACGCCGATATATGCTCTGTCTTTGTTACCCACTTGCAAGTCCAGGCTTATATGCAATTTTTGACGAGGAGACTTCTCCTCCGATGTTCCGAGGCGTCCGGGATCGTGCAGGGTTCACGGTTTGCTACGAAGGTTATACCTGCACTGGATGTTGTTTCTTGGCGGTTCTACTTTCAGTGGCGAATCAAGATGCAAATGTCACGTTTAAAATATTCCGCGCATCAGTAAGCCCTTTATCAGATTATAATTCTTCAATCCAAAATATGGATTAGTTGTACAGCTGTCTAAAATATGAGTCCAATTATAGGCCTTTTAGATTTCAGTCACAGCTTGCAAACCCATGCGCGTAAATTTGTCTGTCATGAAACGTGGTGTCATGAAACGTGGTGGAATTATTTCGGCCGTTACACTTTCCAATTTATTTTAGAGGGGCCCACCATTGAATTGACCCTCGACCTTCGGCAAGAATTGCCCGCAGAATTATTGAAGCCGAAGTGGTTTTGAGAATAGTTTTTTCCGCGAAAGCGACGCCGATATATGCTCTGTCTTTGTTACCCACTTGCAAGTCCAGGCTTATATGCAATTTTTGACGAGGAGACTTCTCCCCCGATTTTCCGAGGCGTCCGGGATCGTGCAGGGTTCACGGTTTGCTACGAAGGAACAAATCGCTGTCAGAATGCCGATCGAATCATCGGTGCTTATTTTCAGTCAGGTTCGTCCAGAGAGAAGATGTTATACCTGCACTGGATGTTGTTTCTTGGCGGTTCTACTTTCAGTGGCGAATCAAGATGCAAATGTCACGTTTAAAATATTCCGCGCATCAGTAAGCCCTTTATCAGATTATAATTCTTCAATCCAAAATATAGATTAGTTGTACAGCTGTCTAAAATATGAGTCCAATTATAGGCCTTTTAGATTTCAGTCACAGCTTGCAAACCCATGCGTGTAAATTTGCCTGTCATGAAACGTGGTGGAATTATTTCGGCCGTTACACTTTCCAATTTATTTTAGAGGGGCCCACCATTGAATTGACCCTCGACCTTCGGCAAGAATTGCCCGCAGAATTATTGAAGCCGAAGTGGTTTTGAGAATAGTTTTTTTCCGCGAAAGCGACGCCGATATATGCTCTGTCTTTGTTACCCACTTGCAAGTCCAGGCTTATATGCAATTTTTGACGAGGAGACTTCTCCCCCGATGTTCCGAGGCGTCCGGGATCGTGCAGGGTTCACGGTTTGCTACGAAGGAACAAATCGCTGTCAGAATGCCGATCGAATCATCGGTGCTTATTTTCAGTCAGGTTCGTCCAGAGAGAAGATGTTATACCTGCACTGGATGTTGTTTCTTGGCGGTTCTACTTTCAGTGGCGAATCAAGATGCAAATGTCACGTTTAAAATATTCCGCGCATCAGTAAGCCCTTTATCAGATTATAATTCTTCAATCCAAAATATAGATTAGTTGTACAGCTGTCTAAAATATGAGTCCAATTATAGGCCTTTTAGATTTCAGTCACAGCTTGCAAACCCATGCGTGTAAATTTGCCTGTCATGAAACGTGGTGGAATTATTTCGGCGGTTACACTTTCCAATTTATTTTAGAGGGGCCCACCATTGAATCGACCCTCGACCTTCGGCAAGAATTGCCCGCAGAATTATTGAAGCCGAAGTGGTTTTGAGAATAGTTTTTCCGCGAAAGCGACGCCGATATATGCTCTGTCTTTGTTACCCACTTGCAAGTCCAGGCTTATATGCAATTTTTGACGAGGAGACTTCTCCTCCGATGTTCCGAGGCGTCCGGGATCGTGCAGGGTTCACGGTTTGCTACGAAGGTTATACCTGCACTGGATGTTGTTTCTTGGCGGTTCTACTTTCAGTGGCGAATCAAGATGCAAATGTCACGTTTAAAATATTCCGCGCATCAGTAAGCCCTTTATCAGATTATAATTCTTCAATCCAAAATATGGATTAGTTGTACAGCTGTCTAAAATATGAGTCCAATTATAGGCCTTTTAGATTTCAGTCACAGCTTGCAAACCCATGCGCGTAAATTTGTCTGTCATGAAACGTGGTGTCATGAAACGTGGTGGAATTATTTCGGCCGTTACACTTTCCAATTTATTTTAGAGGGGCCCACCATTGAATTGACCCTCGACCTTCGGCAAGAATTGCCCGCAGAATTATTGAAGCCGAAGTGGTTTTGAGAATAGTTTTTTCCGCGAAAGCGACGCCGATATATGCTCTGTCTTTGTTACCCACTTGCAAGTCCAGGCTTATATGCAATTTTTGACGAGGAGACTTCTCCCCCGATTTTCCGAGGCGTCCGGGATCGTGCAGGGTTCACGGTTTGCTACGAAGGAACAAATCGCTGTCAGAATGCCGATCGAATCATCGGTGCCTATTTTCAGTCAGGTTCGTCCAGAGAGAAGATGTTATACCTGCACTGGATGTTGTTTCTTGGCGGTTCTACTTTCAGTGGCGAATCAAGATGCAAATGTCACGTTTAAAATATTCCGCGCATCAGTAAGCCCTTTATCAGATTATAATTCTTCAATCCAAAATATGGATTAGTTGTACAGCTGTCTAAAATATGAGTCCAATTATAGGCCTTTTAGATTTCAGTCACAGCTTGCAAACCCATGCGTGTAAATTTGCCTGTCATGAAACGTGGTGGAATTATTTCGGCGGTTACACTTTCCAATTTATTTTAGAGGGGCCCACCATTGAATCGACCCTCGACCTTCGGCAAGAATTGCCCGCAGAATTATTGAAGCCGAAGTGGTTTTGAGAATAGTTTTTCCGCGAAAGCGACGCCGATATATGCTCTGTCTTTGTTACCCACTTGCAAGTCCAGGCTTATATGCAATTTTTGACGAGGAGACTTCTCCTCCGATGTTCCGAGGCGTCCGGGATCGTGCAGGGTTCACGGTTTGCTACGAAGGTTATACCTGCACTGGATGTTGTTTCTTGGCGGTTCTACTTTCAGTGGCGAATCAAGATGCAAATGTCACGTTTAAAATATTCCGCGCATCAGTAAGCCCTTTATCAGATTATAATTCTTCAATCCAAAATATGGATTAGTTGTACAGCTGTCTAAAATATGAGTCCAATTATAGGCCTTTTAGATTTCAGTCACAGCTTGCAAACCCATGCGCGTAAATTTGTCTGTCATGAAACGTGGTGTCATGAAACGTGGTGGAATTATTTCGGCCGTTACACTTTCCAATTTATTTTAGAGGGGCCCACCATTGAATTGACCCTCGACCTTCGGCAAGAATTGCCCGCAGAATTATTGAAGCCGAAGTGGTTTTGAGAATAGTTTTTTCCGCGAAAGCGACGCCGATATATGCTCTGTCTTTGTTACCCACTTGCAAGTCCAGGCTTATATGCAATTTTTGACGAGGAGACTTCTCCCCCGATGTTCCGAGGCGTCCGGGATCGTGCAGGGTTCACGGTTTGCTACGAAGGAACAAATCGCTGTCAGAATGCCGATCGAATCATCGGTGCTTATTTTCAGTCAGGTTCGTCCAGAGAGAAGATGTTATACCTGCACTGGATGTTGTTTCTTGGCGGTTCTACTTTCAGTGGCGAATCAAGATGCAAATGTCACGTTTAAAATATTCCGCGCATCAGTAAGCCCTTTATCAGATTATAATTCTTCAATCCAAAATATGGATTAGTTGTACAGCTGTCTAAAATATGAGTCCAATTATAGGCCTTTTAGATTTCAGTCACAGCTTGCAAACCCATGCGCGTAAATTTGTCTGTCATGAAACGTGGTGTCATGAAACGTGGTGGAATTATTTCGGCCGTTACACTTTCCAATTTATTTTAGAGGGGCCCACCATTGAATTGACCCTCGACCTTCGGCAAGAATTGCCCGCAGAATTATTGAAGCCGAAGTGGTTTTGAGAATAGTTTTTTCCGCGAAAGCGACGCCGATATATGCTCTGTCTTTGTTACCCACTTGCAAGTCCAGGCTTATATGCAATTTTTGACGAGGAGACTTCTCCCCCGATTTTCCGAGGCGTCCGGGATCGTGCAGGGTTCACGGTTTGCTACGAAGGAACAAATCGCTGTCAGAATGCCGATCGAATCATCGGTGCCTATTTTCAGTCAGGTTCGTCCAGAGAGAAGATGTTATACCTGCACTGGATGTTGTTTCTTGGCGGTTCTACTTTCAGTGGCGAATCAAGATGCAAATGTCACGTTTAAAATATTCCGCGCATCAGTAAGCCCTTTATCAGATTATAATTCTTCAATCCAAAATATAGATTAGTTGTACAGCTGTCTAAAATATGAGTCCAATTATAGGCCTTTTAGATTTCAGTCACAGCTTGCAAACCCATGCGTGTAAATTTGCCTGTCATGAAACGTGGTGGAATTATTTCGGCGGTTACACTTTCCAATTTATTTTAGAGGGGCCCACCATTGAATCGACCCTCGACCTTCGGCAAGAATTGCCCGCAGAATTATTGAAGCCGAAGTGGTTTTGAGAATAGTTTTTCCGCGAAAGCGACGCCGATATATGCTCTGTCTTTGTTACCCACTTGCAAGTCCAGGCTTATATGCAATTTTTGACGAGGAGACTTCTCCTCCGATGTTCCGAGGCGTCCGGGATCGTGCAGGGTTCACGGTTTGCTACGAAGGTTATACCTGCACTGGATGTTGTTTCTTGGCGGTTCTACTTTCAGTGGCGAATCAAGATGCAAATGTCACGTTTAAAATATTCCGCGCATCAGTAAGCCCTTTATCAGATTATAATTCTTCAATCCAAAATATGGATTAGTTGTACAGCTGTCTAAAATATGAGTCCAATTATAGGCCTTTTAGATTTCAGTCACAGCTTGCAAACCCATGCGCGTAAATTTGTCTGTCATGAAACGTGGTGTCATGAAACGTGGTGGAATTATTTCGGCCGTTACACTTTCCAATTTATTTTAGAGGGGCCCACCATTGAATTGACCCTCGACCTTCTTCGGCTTCAATAATTTTGCGGGCAATTCTTGCCGAAATGGTTTTCAGAATAGGGCCTACTGTTTATGGAAATGAAAAGGAGTAAATCTCGGACAGGTAAAGGAAAAAATAACGAAAACTGTGCAAGAGCAATAAACTGCATGGAGAAGTGGAGAAATCAAGAGAATGGTTGCTTTTAAAGGATTGTTAATGGGAAAAAAGGAAAAAGGAACCGAGGTGAATCGGCGGAAGATGTGAATGGCTTTAAAAAATTTATCAGAGAATTTTGTAGCATGGCATTGGTTTTGGGTCCTGAAAATTCTCGATGACCTTGGGGTCTGAAAATGCGTCTAAACGTTTCTACCATGCAATACTTTGGCCACGATAAAATGTGGCCCCACCCATTTCTCAACGTTTGGGTCCACTAATGTAAATGTTGCATCACACTGTAGTTCTTTATTAAAATTAAGTCATCGATCTCCGAGCCTATAGTTACATAATTGGCCAGTGTTTCACGTTGAACATTGAAAATAGCAGAAATTTGAACTGACCTTGAATCGCAGCTGGTGTTCTTGCGGCTTTGATGGTTGAAGATGGTGGCTTAATAGTAGCAGTGGTGGTAACAGTTAATGCTTTGTGCATTACTTGATGGATTACCCCTTTTACTGGGTATGAAGCCTCTTCTAGTCGGCCCTGTTTGATTAATTCTTGTTGCCCGAGATTGTTATTCTGTCGTGTGTCAGATTTCCCTAGTCCGTGGGTTCGGGTGGTCGTGGAGAGTGGAGGTGGGGTCCTTGTGGAGCGTTGTTGTTTTTCCTGATCAGATTTCGCGCCTCGATGTTGGCCGTCCGCTCCAGGGTGTCTTCGCGTGCGGCGTCCTTCCTGCAAATTGACGTCGCCGCCACGTGCTCTATCATCTTCCCGCTTCTCTCCACCCCACTGCGGTCTGTCGCTGATCCATCGCAGGCTGACACGGGCGTGTCCGTAGACTCGACCGTGACAACCCCGCTAAGTCCAGTATGACTGGAATGGAGTCTCCGCAGGATGCCCTCTCGAGATGGTCTGGGTATGATTACTCGACGCTCTTTGAATCCCAGTTGACCGCTCGTTATCAATTCGTCGGCGAAACCTCTGTACGGTCTGATTGCTGCCGGCATTTGCGCTGTGGATGCTGGCCAGCCTATCTTGATTTGCCTCAACAACAGCTGGTATTCTTCTGCAGCTGCTGCTTGTCAAATGGCGTTTATCGTGGCCTGTGATGCTACCATTTCTGAATCTAACATCTGTTGTTGGTCCATCAGCGTAGCTAATTTTTCAGAGAACTCGGCTGTTAGCAGCAGATAACGGCTTCTTCGCTATAGCAATCAACCGTCTGTGATCCGTTTGAACGGTGGCTTGCCACCATCTGCTGAATAGTGTCAAATTTATGGCACGTAAGACAGTTGCCCTCTACAGTAACTTGCCCCACATTACCCCTACCCTAAATGTTGACCGATCCCAACTATTTTATTTTTAAAAAATTATTGAAGAGCCTACAGTACAGTAGCCTGTAATTTTGGCAACGTGTTTTCTAAGCGTCCGTTATAGCGTATTTTTGAGGTATACCCATACCACAGCACAAGTCAAATAAAGCCTGTTCACTTCCTTTGCGCTAATTACCTTCAAAGGAACCGCCTCCAATGTTCCCTCTAGGCTGCACGCGTGCGCGTGCGCGCGCGCATGGCATTTTAGGACAGCGCGCACAGCATTTTACTCTTAGCGCACAAATTTCGTGAGCGTTCATTTTATTTAAAATTTAAATTTAGGTCATTGTTACAGCTGATGGAGTATTTAGCTTACGATGTACAGAAGGCCAAAACAAGGCCCGTGCTATATGAAACCATACGACTTGTCTGCAGTTGTTACATGTCTTTCAGAGAGTGTGTATATCCATTTGGCCCACCGGCTGTCTCAGCCTCTCTGCAATCTGAGCCTTTATATGATTGATGCTCCATGATATATGATATGTGTGGTCTCTGTGTAGGTCGCCCGATGTGTCGGGGTAGTCGACCCACAGTGAAAACGAAGACTCAGTTGTACACGTAGATACGCTTCAATCTATAGCCAGCCACGGTTCTACCTAACAGGCTAACACCACCGCTGTACAGTGTTTCCACATTACCCCTTTAACCCTATGTTACTCAGGTCGGGGCTCAACCCCGTGGGCCAACTTCTGCCCGAAATAATATCTGCCTTGTTCGTCTCTCTTTCGCTCTTTCTCGTTCTGTTTAACTTCTGTCTCGCTCTGTCTCTGTCTCTCAGTCTCCGTCTTTGTCTTTATGGTTAATACTACACACGACTGCAGTCTTCAGTCTTCTTGTTACTCGCCCTGCTGTGAAAGTAGTCTTTCTTGTTCATAATAAGTCGCTATTAACCAGTTTGTATATACAACTTAGAATTTTTTACTTTTATAAGTGCAGTTCACTGTAGAAATCCAGTCTACAAGTTTCTATTACATATTTATTCGTTTGCGATTAAACAACATGTCAAAACGAAAATTATCCGACAGCGGCTTTTCGGCTAGAAAAAGAACTTGTGAACGCTTTAAGACAGAGTGGCTTAACGAATATGTTGAAACCGAACTGCCATCATTGAGTACAAAGCAAACCGTTATTTTAAAGGAAGTTTTTACATATCGCAGCAATTCCGACGATGTTATTTGCGATATATGCGCGAAAGCGAACGCTCATGGCGATTTCACTACTGGTAAAAGATGGGACGAATGGAAGTTGGATTATTTAAAGCGACATCTGACACATAAAATTCATGTCGATTCCGTTACAAAACTCCGGATTATAGACAAAGGAGGCATTATGAAGATGTTCAAGGAATCAACCAGCGACAGAGAAATGCGATTGGAGTTAGTGCAGCGGAAGACATCAAAGCCAGAACAGGTGAAAGTTTTGATAGATAACGTTATACTTGCTATTAAATTAAATGCGTCAATGCTGTCTGTTCAAGAAATTAATGACCACATAGCAAAATACATTACTTTACCAGATAGCTGGCGTAGCAAAAATTACGCTTTCGAATTTGTGGAATCCATAAACATGGTTGTCAAAGTACTAGTTTTGAATGAAATTAGAAGCGCACAATTTCACACTTTGATAGCAGACGAAAGCACTGATGTGTCAGTGAACTGGTGTGTCAGTGACAAAAGTGTTGATTTTGTACATTAAATTTCGTCCAGCAGGTAACACAATTTATAAAACTGTTTTCGCCGGAATTCTTCAGCTAAAAGCATGTGACAGCACAGCTATAACAATGGCCATTAAGCAGTTCTACGCAGACAATAACCTCGATTTACAGAAAGTAGTGATGTTTACATCTGACGGAGCCTCAGTTATGCTGGGAAAACACAACGGCGTCACAGCCCAACTTCGTCGAGAAATTCCACATTTATTAGAGCAATACTATTCCACATTTATTAGAGCAACACTAACTGTTCTTAACGCCGTTCTTGGGGAGTTGGCAATTAAGTTACGCTCAGTCACAATATCTCGGAGAATGCGTATACTGGAGTGATGATGTTAAAGAGCTGTTAAGCAAATATGAAAACGTTGACACCGCTGCTGTTGTACGATTCATTGAGCGAGTCTGCAAGCATTTGGACTGCAGATTTCCAGAAGAGGAATTATTAGAATGGAAAGTGTTTGAGCTACGCATGTTGGCAGACACAGAAAGCTATGACGTTGGGCAAACTGAGATTGCCAGGTTAGCAGTGAAGTATTGTAAACTCCTTGACAAAACGGACGACGAATATAAAAGGCAGGTTTGCAAACAGTATCGCGATTTTAAATATATTGCAACTGAAAAATGTAAGGCAGGAATGTTCAAGACATTTGACGATGTAGTGTCCTGTATCCTTGAAAATGAAGAACTCGATGAGTTAGCGAATCTCGTCGATATATGTGGCACTTTCCAGGCATCTAGCGTGGATTGCGAGCGCGGCTTCAGCCTTATGAACGCAACGAAGACAAAAATGCGTAATCGACTGCAGGTTGACTGTCATGTCATGTCACAACGCCATCGTCGCTTCGCGACGGTTGACTACATGTACGGACTATCCTCTCCCAACGCCATCTGTCGTGCGTAGCGTTCACCATCATCGTGCCCGACAGGCCAGTCCATGCCGTGACATTGTCAATCCAACTTATTCTTGGTCTTCCACGTCTTCTATTTCCCTCGACGAGACCCGACATAACGCCAGCTTCAATATTGTCCTGAGGGTGTCTCATCACATGACCGAAGTAACGCAGCTTGCGCGCTTTAATATGTCCCAACAGTTCGCTTTTTGTTCCAGCCAGTTGATAAACTCGTTCTGTGGTCAGCTTTTTTGTCCATGAAATCCGCAGCAACGTTCTAAGACATCCGTTCTCAAACGCCTGGATACGCTTCTCTTCTTTCTTCATCGTCCATGCCTCGCATCCGTACGTTGCCGCTGGCCACACCAATGTCTTCATCAACCGCAGTTTGGTCCTGGTGCTAATTGACTTGTTCCGCCATATCTTTGTCAATTTGACCATGACTGCCATACCCATTGCTAGCCTCGACTTCACCTCTCCTGTGCACTCCGCTTCCTTGTTCACTCTGCTCCCCAGGTGCACAAAAGAGTCCACTGTCTGGACTGTCTGATAAGAATTAAGACTTTTTTAAATTCTGGTCAAACAATCGACCTGGATCGCGTGTACGCTCGTTGGCAATCGCACAAAGACAGACGCGAGAAAGTCTAACTTTAATTTTTTGTCGTTAGCCTTTTGTGAAGCCTATACAAGGATTTTATAACCTTTTATGGTTCAATAGACATGCAATAATTGTTTAAGAGACACCTTGAATCATGTGTACGCTCGTATATGCAATCGTAGAAAGTAGTGTTGTGAATCGATGTGGGCCTATCTTCAGTTATATTTAGTTGTGCATGCGGTCAATTAAATTTGTTTGTGTTATGATCAATTTTAAAATGTGTAGGCTATGTAATCAATTTATACAGTGTTGTCACGTGCATACAAAGGCTACTTACTTACTTACTTCAACTTTTATTTAGTCTTTTACCTGTTATACAGTGCGATTTCATAGGCTTTTAGTTTAGTCCTACTAGATGTGCAACCTTCAGCAGTGCAGGTCCCAAATGTTACTGCCCACGGCGTACGCCAATGCGCGCAAGAGGGAACATTGACCGCCTCATGATAATTATCGTGTAGGCTACGCGTATCAGTAACGCGTATCATTAACAGAAGAATGTACCTATTACCTCTACATGATCGGGGTTCAGTCGGTCCCAGAATATCCACACAAATCATTATGAATGATACATCCACCGAAGTTAAATGTCCTAACGGTTCTGTGCTCACCACTTGCTTGTTAATCGAACTTCGACAAACATCACAGCTCAGCACAAATCGGATTAGTCTATGTCCTGATGCGTAGTAGGCCAATAGGACTCGTAGCATATCTTTGTAATTGTCCGCTTAATACCCGTGTTAGTAGTTGTATGTATGTATCACTAAATTGTAAAGCGCCTTTTAAGTAACTCACAAAGGCGCTGCAGCACGGCTACCTAACGGTCTCTAAATAGGAACGTCTTGAGACGGGCAGAAAATGTTTCTTGAACTGAACAAGCAAGGGATCGGATGTTAATAACGAACAAGTGGCCAAACTGTCAATCTTTCTCTCAACGATCTAAGTATTACTAGTTACGAACTCATTTCATCGCTCATCACCTTAAATTTCCAATACAACAATCCCTTCTTTCAAATCAAACAAAACGTTAGTCTCAACTCGATTAACACCAGTCGACACACTATGCGCCGTCAATTTCCAGCATTTCATTTCTCGTATTCTTCCTGTAGTCTGCTCAGTTCTTAGCTGACAATGGTCACTTACCTGTAGTACTGCGTACCACCATAAATCAACCAACTGGACGAACAGAGTGAGAGGTGGGCATTGAGCAGGGCAGAGTGGGATCAATTCCAGTATCTATGTAGCAGTGACAGATTAGAGTCTAAGTTGGTGGAAGAAGATCAACTTGCTGAGTTGTTGAGCTTGCGTTATTCAAGCAGATGAAGCCTCCATCCGGGTAATGCCAAAACATAAACTTATTATGACAACTGCAAACAGGTTTTTCTTTGGAGGAAAAGTATGGTTGCCAGCTTCCTGCGGTTTCGACTGCAACAGGGACGATATGGTGTGACTCCGACATAGCAGCACATTTGCGTGCCTTCTAGCGGGCTTTGTACGCTGCCGAGCCTGCATTTTGCGGGGGGGGGGGGGTTATATGGGCGTATGATGTTGCATACGTGTCTGGCACCGTGACATCTCATGTCAAGCAGCGACCTTTTGCCCAAGGTATTATGCCACCCCGTCAGGCCTTTTACCGTCGGATCTGGAGAGGCCATTGGGTTCTTTGATGGCTGGTATTTTTGGCTCTGGTGAAGGCCGCCAAATCACGTCATTTATCTTGCAATGCCGTTGTTGTCTTCCTGTACCTTCGAAGCCACATTTTGTATGTATATGGTTCGCATAACGCGGTTCCCAGCCACAATCCGGCTGCTATTCTTAACACTTCTCTTGACATCCGTAATCCCGCAGTGGAGGTGAGGAGTGCGTGAAGCCAGTCTCCAGATTGTGGTGCTTATTTTCAGTCAAGTTCGTCCAGAGAGAAGATGCCATAGAGGGAGAGTTTGATCTCGAAAGATCAAGAGGGACGGGTTGTGGGGTAGATTGAGGGACAGTAGGGTTGGGGAGGGAAGTACTAGTGGTCTGGGCCCTACCAAGAATTTGGATAATTGTCCGAACACTATGGGTCACTGGATCGTCAGTGAATGTAGGCGAATTCCTCTTTGATGTGACCGGTAGAGTCTGTGTCGGTCTGTATCGAGCCATGGGAGCCGTAGCATAAACTGTAGTTGGTGTGAAACGGGTTGAAGAGAACCGAGTGTTCCTTGGTGTCGACCAGACGTTCTGCGAGAAGCGCGAGTAAGTATTCTGTTGAATTCCAGTTCTGTGTTGCTGCGTATATCTGTAAGTCCCGGTTGGTGTGACTGGCGACGAAGTTGTCATTTTAAGTGGTGGTCGCCAATCCCCTGGGTTGGTAGATGGAGACTGTCTTTTCCCGAGGGAAGCCCCCGAGAGGTTCCGCAGGTTCATGAGAGGCAGGATCCGATTAATTTGATGTCCTGGACTAGAAGAAGTCGCAGTAGGTGGTGTAGAAGAGGGCCTCTGCCCAGACGTCCCTTGATTTGCGCCACGGGGACGTGACATCTAGGAAAAGAGGACAGGTAGGATAAGAGGAGGGAAATTAATATGTACCCGAAGGAAACTAAGGGATTATGTTAATAAAAGGTAGTTGGGACTTGTGGGTAAGATGTTAAATGGGGGAAATTTATATGTGTAAGGGCATGAGAAGTAAAAAGTAAAATTAAGGAAATATATAAGAGGGAACCTAAAAATTTAGACCAGGAGAATCCCTTGTCCCGTTATCACCTCCCTAAAGAAGGGATCTGTAGTTCCGAAAGGAACTTACACCATTCCTGAAGGCGCAGGACATTAGGTTTGTGTATGCTAATCGTTCCTAGCATATAAATGAAGCTCCGAAGAGACTTCACTCGTCCCGTAAGGTGCAAGGGACAGCCACGGGCACATCAGTTCAAGTGAAAACAGAATCCCGGGCGTGAATCACGGAACAAGGGCCGGAGCACCCAAAGATATAACCAGATCCAAATGGAAAACCACCTGGAACTGGTAAGGCCTGAAATCCAAAAACCACCCTGGGAACCTCTGTCAAACCATAGGGAATCCACCGAGTGGGTTTATGTAAAAACCCAATCAAACAAGAAGGATCTTTCACCAGAAGGATCTTCCAATTGGTGGCAGTGCCCGATTAAATATAGACCACTCTCCGAAGAGAAACGGAAGAAATCCCAAGGTCCTCGACAGAATTTAGAAGGGAAGCTGACGAGTCGAATTGTGGTGCTTGTACTGCTAACAGACGAGCCTTGGCCGTAGATTCAGATGTTCATTCTAAAAGGTCTTGAACTACGTGCACAATCAGTGCATCGTCCCATTCTCTCTGCACATGAGCCTTCTGCTCAATGGGAGGAGGTGTTTTCGATCTCAAAGACCACAGTCTAAAAACTTCCTCTATCAGAGCAAGGATTGAGACATTACATCCTCACGACTCGTTCACTTAGCTGAGAAGCAGCCTAAGCTTACCGAAGCTGCTATATACGCTAAGAACATCGGCCTGCTTCTTAAATAATGTCTCAAGCCTTGCTCTGACTTTCTCCAGGTCTTTAATCTTTTTCTAGATGGATTTATCGACACCCCTGCTTGGCAGTAGCGGTGCTTTCAGAAGAGTTAGGTCTTCAACCGGCACATGCATGAATTCGGCGAGGGCCTGATTCTTGTTTGCATCATCATTATTATAAAACCTTCCAGATACTTCTTATTTTGCACGATTCAGCTGTAGACAAAACTGCTTCTATATCAAACTGATGTCGTACACAACTTCAATAGGTCCGGCGAGAGTAAGATCATCTACGTAGCCAATATTTAATGGCGTCGTCAGGCTTTCCAGGAGTGAATGAATTGCCAGACAAAACTAGTGGACCTAGATGATCGCCTTGTTGTGTGCCTTCCTGGGATAAGATAGTGTGCTGTCTGGTTTGTAGCCGAGGGGAGTAAGCATAGTTATCAAAGATATATCTGTATAATATGTATTGTGCCAATCCACGTCTTTCGATGGAAGTTGTCTTTGCTGTGGAGGCTTTAGGCTTGCCGCTACACCCTGAATTTTTGCAGCGCATTGAGTTTGTGATGTCGTCCAGCTCTGGCGTGTAGCCTTGCACAAGAAGTACACTGTGCCGCGTAATATACTGCGTGAGTTTCCTTAATTTCCATACTTGCGTATTTGAAATTATCTCGGTTATAGAACTGTGCAATGTCTGTGCGAAAGTCCAGAACTTGTACGATATCCTTTGTAGGGGTCTTTTGTTTCAGTTTATCCTCTATACAGACGCCAAGAATTAACAAGTGCCAAGTCTACAAAATGCAAGGTTGTTCTTACAGTCCATTTTTGGTACAGGTCTTCGTTCTGTAGAAACTGATCATTCGATCATAAAGATCAACGCCTCCCATTTTCGCAATGTAGGCACATACAATGGTTGGATGTTTGACTTCAAAATATCTTTTCTCTTTGACCGGCGTCGGAAAATATCCTGTAGATTCTCAGCATGCACAGATGATGCTATGATTATTGGTTTATATTGTCAAACAATTTAACATATGCCACTTTCTTGACTTGTCTTACCAGCGCATCACAGGAGCCTCTTCATTATATCATTAAAACTTCGTCATCAGCCATTTTGGCAATGACAGCAGAAATTCTGTTTCTCATTAGTTTTCCTGTCACATAAATTTGTTTTGCCAGCTTGAAATCGATGAGAATGATGCTTGTGAAATCACAAAGGTGAACAATAACTGCGCCTGCCAAACCAAGTTTTAGGTGTGGTGGTATGTCCTTGAAGCTTGTTTCTTCTTGATAAATGACGAAATAAAACATTAAGCCTTCTGGGCTGGCAAGAACGAAATTCTTCAGTCCAACAGGATTCGGTTTGTTCGGAACATATTGACTCAAACTGCAGCTTCAGTGAAGGGAATCATCTGTTCGTCTATGCAGACATCTTTGTCGCAAGCAGCCTTGTCGAATTCTCTCCAGTAATGGCCTAACCTTCCACAAACGATCTTTGTTCGTACTGTCAGAAATATCCACATTAACAACAACCTTCAGACTATTTCGGATACGAAAGTACCGATCACGAGAGGCTTGGCAATTAGTGGCATTCGCAATGAATGCTGCCAAAACATCTTAATGTGTGGATATCCTAGGCTAGACATCAATATGCTGGCGTCCAGTAAACGTTGAATTTCAGTTGGGTTTGTATTCAGACCTTCCAGATACTGCAATGGAACATTGGTACTTGTGATAATAATTTAAAGATGTCTGTGTCTAGGTATTGCATAATGTAATCCAGTGGTTTCCAATCTGCTCGAGCCTCATGAGATTACTGTGAAGTACATTGAAAATGGCAACAGTTGGTAAAACAGGTCAGTATTTTTCCAATAGTAACTCTTACCCCCACGGAAACTGAGCAAGAGGCTCGTGGTCACTATCTTCTTCATCTGAAGAAGTCGATGCGTCAGGCGGATTCTCATGAACTTCGTTTTCTATATTCTCATCTTCAGGCCAAATCGGAGACGTCGGACTCGTCTTCTAGAATTTTTAAAGCGCGACTGCAGTACTGTAGCACTGTGCAAGGGGAGAAGACAAGTAATGAATTAATGAACTTTTTCAGCTCAGTGAAGACTCAAACAGACAGTCCATTATATTGGACTCGACAAAAATCCAGTGAATGGCACTACGCATCGCGACGTAAAAGTAGCGATGTTGCTATATCTTATTTTTAGTAATAGTTTCCAAAAAACATTTCTGTGACTGATTTTCAAATACCTAAAATGATTGCTTTAAAATTCGATGTTTACCTCTCCAAATCACCGGCCGGGTTCCAACCATCTTCGTCACCATTTTTTCAATCGAAAGCCCAAAGAAATCTATTCTGCTCGCTCGGTGGCGCTTGAATATATGTCCAGCGATATGGACAGTGGTTCCTAAAATAGTTTGGCCTGCACAATTTTTACAACCAGTGTCCTTCCAAATGGACGCGGGGTCTCGGGCGGATAGAGCGCTTCTGCAAAGTTATCAAAACTGGCTAGTTTATTTAGATTTTTGATTCTTCTCCTAGCGTATGCTGCAAGCGTCATCACCAGCGAGATGAAGAACAAAATTCCACCACTGGAACTTTTTGCGGACAGGTATCAACTTTTGGGGTGCAATGGATCAGCGTTCTCGTCGCGCACCTCGTCAGTACCCGTATAATACCGGGGAAGCTAATGATCCAACCAGCGGACCGAATTCTGCAATGAATCCAGGTCACATGCCACCAACAGCGACGACTGCAGGAGATTACTGATTAAGCCTAATGTCCGCCTAATTAATATTAGGTGGCACGGTGGTCCAGCGATTAACGCGTGGGCTTTCCACCTCTGCGATCGGAGTTCGAATGTGAACTCGAAATCTGTCCCGTTGTGAAAATGAAACACAGTTGGTCATCATGTTCGGGCAGTGAGGTTCTTCAAGCCAGTCGGTCTGTGTGGCACGGTAGCCGATTGCTTTGGACGCTCACCTTGCAACGCGGAATGCGGGTTCGGGTCTCCTCTGAGACGGTTAGGCCTACTGTATGGGAACTGACTGATGCTTTGTCATTACACGTAAATAGTGGCGCCTAACAAATACTGGAGTAAAGTTAGATATGAGTGCGTTCTTACTGATATACTACGTGTGTGCATGTGAGTGTAAGTGTGTGTGTAGGTTTGTGTGTAGTCATCTTGGTGCAAAAACGGAAAGCGAGAAGGAGAATGCTTATTGAAGGTGCTTAGAACACGTACGTGGTAAAGAGACACTGGGATCAGTTGTATAGGAAAAAACACAAGACCAACACACTAAAGACGATTGAACTAACTATCAGAGATACCTCATCATGATTAATTGCATTTTTACAGCAACGAACCGAGTTTGACAAATCACAGAACTGAATTAAAATTACGATTGAGCCTTATACTGACCTTTAATACGAACTCACGAAGGCCTAGCCTAACTCTTGCCTTATGCCTTAGTGTAAAATATAAGATGATGCAAAAAGCGCAGGTACTAGGCCTCCTCGACGCAATCAGTTCACACTGCAACAGTTTATCATCAGTCGGCCTAAAGCCAAAATACCATAACTAAGATAAATCGATTTGTCAGTATAGTAACTTGTCGCCGCGTTAGACTTATACGCACGAACGACTTGGGTAGAAGTAGCCTTCGTCGGACTCGTTCATGAGATGATGGTTCCGGAACCAATTGAATTCATTAACAGCGAGCCCCGCCGTCGCATCAGGTCCAACAAATCACCCAGGTTATGTCTCACAAGACGGGATTTGAGTTTTTGGTGGTCGGTTGTTAATGTTCAGTTGTTCTGTAACTCCATAATTGATGCATCTTACCGTAAATTACATTAAGATGTACAGTAATTCTATAAAGAAAACCGCTGCATGAGACGGAGTGTCTATTTCTTTAGAACCTGGGCACGTGATATGTAGCCTATAAGGCTGTACTCTATAGTAGAGCTTAAGTATAGAATGGACTTGTTGTGATCACAGAGACAGATCGACTATGCCTAAGCCTAAAGAAACTCCAGTCAAACTACGCATAGATTAATGTAAAAAAGAATTGTCTTTAGAATATATATAACGCCACTTCATGACAAGAACTCAAAACCGCTGCGAAAAAAGTTTTGAAGGACGGATTCCGAGGTAATCCATCCATGCCTCATTTCGTTCTGGCTCCAAAAACTGGTTAGGGCGAAAGTTGCCTCCAAAACTTGTGAAGGTCGTGATAAAATTGGAAAACTAAAATAACTTGTCATTAACTAAAAAGAGGTCATAAAAATCACGTGAAACTAAAATGGTCACAAATATTTGGGCAACTAAAAAGGTATACAAACGAAATACTGTATCATGGAAGAGTAAAAATCCGGGAAGCGAAAAAATCATAAAACATTCTGATGACCAAGAAACGACGAAAAAGATCATAAAAATGTCGATGACTAATATAAGATCATCAAAAAATTTGACGATAAAATATGTAAAAAGTCGTCATTGAGGATTAAAAAAATGGTCGTCAAAATATTTTCGCGAAGTAGGCTGTACAGAATGGTTCATTCTACATTTGACCCCTTTGCAAACTTCTCGATCCGCCAGCAACAGTTTTCAAAAAGAGCAAGAAATTATTGCCTGTACAGTAGCTCAAGCTGCAGTCATAAGACGGATACACAACAGAAGGCCATTCGAGAAGGTGCTATAACTGAAAGGTTCAAAATTGCATGGTACGGCAGTGCAAGAAAAGGAACGAGCTTGACACTCACACATATAGGTCTACGAGTCTCTAGACTGAGTTAAGCCATGTGGGATCAGTTAGCCAGACGGATAGTTTTGCTGCATCGAATGTATTTCTTCTTCTGCTACGCGTTCGTCGTTTCATTATCATTGCCATAGAGCAAGAGTACAGACTGACTGTCGCTATACGACACCTAAGCCTCACGGCTCTGAACAATACAAATCGATTCAGGGGGCAGATGTTAAGACTTCAGCGTGAATTTCAGCCAGTTGTAGCTTTCCATTTGCATGGATCACCAGTCAAATAATGCCGTCAAAATAACTAGTCAACGACATCGCTGTTCGCATGTATGCATGATCTATGGAATGGCGTAGCGAGGGAGCAGAGGGGCAAATGTTGGGGGAATAGGGTTTTTAAATTAACAAGGTTGTTCGTTAACCAGCAGTGGTGTCGATCCGTCCCAACATTGACGAGGACACATCATTTCCCTTCTTGCCTTCCATCCTTATAAAATTAGATTAGCTAATGGTGTGTTATAAACGATTAAAGTAATTTGAACCTCTCATACAAAATATTGGGTGGACTTGCCCCTGGCCCATTCGGTTCGACGCCTGTGGAAACGAAGGCATAAATTTCTGCTTTGCCCCGGACTCTAGAGACCCTCGGTACGCCACTGGGCCTGAGCGCATATACACAACCAATACAATCGCTACCGTCTTAACGGCGGAAGGGTCTGTAGCTCTGGCTCGGTTTAGCAGCGCACCTTCGGACGAAGTGATTCAGGCGTCTGCAAGCTTAACAATGCCCCAGTAGTTGGCCTTGGGGTCGTTGAAGATCCGATGACTTGGGTAGAGGTTGGCCAATGAGACGACTTGGTTGCGACCAAGGACGACGGTAGATGCTGAGTAGCACGTCTTCAGTCGGGAGTTTTCCGTGGACGTAAGCGATTGGTTGAAATAGTCGAGGCTCTGGAAGCACTTGGTGATGATGTCGTCGTCCACTTTGACGGCGAATGCATTGCGAGGCCTGGCGTTCTCGAAGTGAATCTAAACACATAATAATTAATAATAATAATAACAACAACAATACTAAAAATAAAATACTAATAATGAAAAATGATAAAATGGTAATATAGGCCTAGTAATAGTAGTAGTAGTAGTAGTAACAATAATAATAATAATAATAATAATGAAAAATATAAATAATAATCATACTAATCTGTAGCACTCAATTAACATAATAATAATAACAACAACAATAATAGAGCTATACGTGCCTGACGTGACACAGAGGCTGTCAATAGCAGGTTCTAACCTGCCAGTTAAACCGACAATCGGAAGAGGTCAAGCCAAACAGCTTCCCCCTCCGTGATGCTAAGTTTGGAAGTGCTTATGAATCCTAATCGTAAACTCGAGTTTTCTACAGCGCCAAAAAACCTAAGTCGCGGAAACCAGCTTATTCATAGGCACTCATTTTTAATACGCAATAACAACTTTCTGTTTCTGTAACAGGATTCGGCCCTCGTAACTGTACTGGCCCGCTCCTGTTCATGTTATACACGACTCCACTTGGTCCACTAATTGTACTATTTGTTCTTAGCGATAGTTCTCTTGACTGCCACTTGTACACCTATTCTCTTCATTTGACAGATACAAAATCGATAAGCAGGTAGGGTCATATTCGGTTCCAGGTCAAAATCCTAGGGTCAGGTAGGCAGACAGACGGCTACGGTGGATGGTGTTTGGAAATGGATCAGCAAGACAGATGTGGGGAAAGGAGAAATAGGGATAGGATTTATGGAAGAGGAGTGTTCAGTTTCGAATGAAAGACATGCGCAGAGATTGCAATGGGTGAAGCATTCGTGAGTTCGTTGGTGGGTCAGATAATTGCTGTAATTCTGGTAATTCCACAGAGGTGGAGCAGAATTAGCGTACAAATATGTAGGCTACATCTGGATACAAACGAAAGGCACTATGACTTTGCCGATGAATATAGCTATATGAAAGGCATCGTGAATTTGTTTGATGTGTAGGCTTTACCTGGGCATAAATGAAGTACAGTCCGGCCTCCGTTACGACTACGCTTTTGCGATCATCCGACAAACGAGCTGTTTCCAGGGAAAAGTGTGAAGCAACGCGATCCGAAGTCGATTCCGGTCCATTCCAGATTCTCCATTTCAGTTCGTTAGTTGTGCTTCCATCACCGACTGTAAGACATAAAATTTACACCCAACTTAAGGTGATGTAAAGCAACCGCTCATTTTAACAGTGCTCACGTTCCAGTGCATCAACGGCCGGCCTAGTCTTCAGAGCGCGCGATCTTGGCTTTTGGAAAAATGATGCGGGAAAACGACAGAACAGCATGCGTACGCATAAAAGTTTAGCTATGAATATACACTGTTATATGCATGGTATTCATTGGGTCATTAAACAGAAGCCCTTCCAACCGGACAAATTGTGAATTTTACACGAAGCACATTGATTCAAACCCGGATTAAGCGGTGAAGGTCAAACAGCCATAGCGATGGACTGGTATGACACTTTAATTCATTCAATATACTGACAAGATAGACAATGACTAGCAATACGACAGTTGACCACTTAGGCTGTCTGCCAAATGCATTATAAGATTTGTTTGTAAAGAATTCGTAAAACTGTTACAAACCATCTAGTCGAAAGTGTACGGCCTTCGAGGTCTAACAGAAACAAAAACAGCAATTATTAGGCCTAATGTAGAATTATAATAATAGTAGTAGTAGTAATAATAATAATAATCATTATCATCATCATAGTAAACAACTCAGTTCTATCGGGGAAGCAGAAGACACGTCAATTCTTTCTTGAGGATTTTTTCTCAAGGGGACTCAGGGCGTGATGGTAATATCCAGGAGAGGCAGATGTCGTTTAAATTATTATTAGGCCTATTATTGTTATTTTACCAGGGATCATTTTATCATCATCATCATCATCATTAGTAAGATTAATTACCTACTTAGTAACTTTTTCCTTACTTAGGTTTTTATTTTCTTAAAATGTAGGAAGTAAATATAAACCTAAGTTTACTAGACTAAACTTTCCTGACTAACGTTTTGTTTTTCACTGGGACCTCGACATTGGCCCAATTAACTGCGGCATGCATGGCAGTGATAAGGTGGTTGTGCTGGGCTGTATAGCAACAGCACACAAGCAACTTGAATGAAGACGACGACTACTCTCTGTATCACTGAACAAATGTTAACAGTCACTGCAACGAACCGAGTTTGACAAATGACTCTGACCGCTTGAGGTATGACTTAAATAAGATAAGATACGACAGATGGTGTTATGTATATATATATATATACGTGTATATATATAATAAATGCGTGTGTTTTATATTCCTGTTCATTTGTCTTTCTCTGATCTAGACCGACGTCTGTCCAGCGCCGTTACTAAGAGCTCACTCACCATAGCAACTATCGAGTTATGTGCTATGTCGAGTAAAATAACGGCTTCATTGTGTATTATAATCTATAGCAAAACCTATAACAAATGCGCATATAAATTAAGAAATCACACACACACCCACATTATCAATGCTGTAGTGGGTACAAGGTCGACATTCGTAATCAGTAAATAATTAATAAACTGGGTCATTGTGCTATCCGGCAATTGAACTTGTCCGGCAGTTAAGCTTGTCTGGAAAATCAACTTAGCTTGCAGTTAGGTTTGTTTACCACATCCTCGCCGAATGTCGATGCGCTTAACCACGCTTTTCCGCCAATTTTAACTTCCTCAACAATATCAGCACCTGTTGTTTGAGGCGCATCCATTGCCTTAATTTGCATTGATTATACAGAATATGGGCCTTGTATGTAGGCCGACGTACAGAACAAGCGCCTTATATTTCATACTGAAAGTACTTTTAGATCGGTACTAGCAGTAGGCCTACATGTGATCTGCGTGTAAATAATACTTTAACTAAGAATAAACTGTTTTATATGCGTGGAGTCTATATTTATCGCGCCATTTAACAACACAAACAGACCAAATACAGCCAAATTAAATTGTGTAATATAGACCTAACTGAAAATGTTAAAGGCGCCTTGTAAAGATGCCTACCTCTCAAAGACACTCAATCCTAACAGAATTGTCTTTTAAAATGCGCTATATAAAAGGGAAAATAAGTTTATATAAAAGGTAAAATGAGTTTATACAGTATATAACGAAAGTGAGTTTGTCTCAAAAGGGAAAATAAGTTTGTATAAAAAGAAAGATAAGTTTCGTATTGGCGAGATTCCTTTACCGAGACTCACCTTACGTCTTCTATCGTTGTTCGAACGCTTCAGTCGACTGTGAACGACCTGGTGAGACCTGGATTCGACTGCAGATGATGCATCACTTCGTCCAGGTACGAACGTCTAGAAACAAAAAACAGGTAAAGGTAGGCCTAATATGCTTCCCTTCCTTGCTGAAGTCCATTGGCTCACTACCTCAAACAGGTAAAGGTAGGCCTAATATCCTTCCCTTCCTTGCTGAAGTCCATTGACTCACTACCTCATACAGGTAAAGGTAGGCCTAATATCCTTCCTTCCTTGCTGAAGTCCATTGGCTCACTACCTCAAACAGGTAAAGGTAGGCCTAATATCCTTCCTTCCTTGCTGAAGTCCATTGACTCACTACTCGTTGGTGTCGATCGCAGCATCCACTTATTTGACTGTCTGGGTGTTATTCTTCCTGTACATGTCAGCAGTAGCGTCACCGTTCTCCGTCCAATTAATGAACAATTAATGTTAAGGCGCAAATACCACAGCAACCGAACGACCTCCAGTTGGTTGGTAGCGTTGGTAGTCTACTCATTTAATGGCACAAAATGAATGATGACTGCATGGGCACCAGATGGCGTGGTATTATGTGGACGTATAACACATAAATCTATCCAAGTAGGCTACTAATCGGGCTCAGCATGGCTTAACTTCGCTGCGTCTACCAGCGTCGTATCAACAGCGCCTAACTGTCGCCAGAAGTAAATGTAATCTTCATCGAATGTAGGTAGTCTCAGTCTCGATGTAACGGTCTCGAGACTTTCCTAACGTCTCGTCTCGATCTCCTTTCGAATAGATTGACCAACGTCTCGGTGTCGGGGCAGAACGTCCAGGGTCTCGTCTCAGTCTCGCCTGGCGAGGTCTCGTGGGTTGCAAGTCCCGAGACTCAGTGTTTGTGACAAGTTGGAAAAATTGCGATACTGCCCATTGGTCAGTTAGTTAGTTAATTAGTAACTTCTATCGCACCGTTGTCTAAAGCACAAGGCATGAACTTTCTGTTTCTGTAACAGTATTCGGCGTACGTAACTGTACTGACCGCTCGTGTTCATATATAGACTCCAATCGGTACACTACAGTGTTTACTGACTATTTCTTGACTATTCATCACTCGTACGCCGACGATACCTAGCTATTCCGGTCACAGTTACCTTAAAATGATAACGGCGCTATAGAAGTCTTTAGATTAGATCAGCTAAGACTAGTCTTGGTCTTGGTCTCGTCTCAGAGACCCAAGATCTCAGTCTTCTTTCGGACTGCTAGGTGACCGTCTCAGTCTCGGGTCTCACCTCGGGGTCTCGGGGTCATCCCCTGGTAATCTTACATGTAAAATAGGCTAACACATAACACTACTGTACCCTCTCGTGCTGCATAAGCGCCTAGAAAAGCAAGACGCACATAAATCAGTCGGAGCAGAGTATACAGACAATAACTTCACTGAATTCGACTGTCTTCATCTATAGTCATAACAGCCAAAAAAGGCGAAGATACCTTTGTATTCTAAGTACTCTTTCAGCAAACATGTTTTCTTGTAAGTTGCCCCAAGGTATCATGGATGCAATTAAGCCTTACTGCAACGCAATATAAATAAGAAGCTATTGCAGAGTGCAAATAAAGAGCTACTGTTGTGTTTTGTGTGCGTGATGTAGGCCCTATACCACTGGATGTCTGATGTAATTTATTTCTTTAAACTATTTTGAGAGCCCGCTTATTTCTAACCAGTATTTTTGTCCTGCAGAATAGTTTTGCAGAACTAATATAGGCCTACTATCGAATGCAATCGCGTAGTAGGCCTGTAAGTATGGGCGTTGCTTATTTAGGAAAACAATCCTTATCGTAATCGTAATCTCGAGATTTCTACAGCGCGTACGTCAGGTAAGGGGGGGCCACCTTATTCACAGGCGCTCAGTCAAAAACTAAATCGATAGGCAAAGGGGTTCGGTTCCAGCTAAAAAAGCCAAAAGTCAGGCAGAGAGACAGCTCGGCGGCTACGGTGGATGATGTTTGGGATTGGAGCGGAGAGACAAGAAGAAGAAGAGGAGGAGTCAGGATAGGTTAGTATCCTTATGAAGCAGCAGAAAAGAAAATAGGGTCGCCACGTATGACACCTGGTGCAAAGAACTGTACTTAAGTTCTATCGGCGATGCACTCAATGCATTGGCCTTCGACCGTATTTGCAGTTATCTCTATATGGTGTTTCATCAATTGTTGCATTGTCAATTATATGTAGATGCGGACATCTTAGAAGTCAATTAGAAAATAAATGCATTAGATTAGACCAGGGTAGACTACGCTAAATACCAGACTAAACCTAGCCTAGAATATAGTATAGATGGGGCTAGACTAAATTAGAGAAGTAAACTAAATCAGACTATAGCAGACTAGACTAGTACAGAATACACATGACTAGACTTCAATAGACTGGGCTAGACTAGAAAAGACTGGAGTAGATTAACTTAGAATATGCACGCTTAGGAAAAAATCTACAGAGCCAGACTATACACTAGAATAGCCTAGATAAGTTTAGGATGAAATAGACAGGACTAGCGTGCAATAAGCTAGAATTGACTGGAATAAAGAAGTTTAGTTTGGAATAGAATGGAATGGAGTGGACCAGAAGACCGAGACACAACAAATGTCAGGGTGGTCAACCTCACTCTATTGTGACGAACTTCATTTATTTTTACTGGAGTTCCAACTCCCTCTGGGTAGAAGGGGTTGGAGTCCATCTTTGTGGAGTTCGGCCCTCTACTCTGCAAGTCCATCTCATACCCAATAGGGAAAATTTTCCGGTTAAAAGGGAAAGGCATCTTTAGGTTATGCATGCATGAATCCTAGTCTACCTGAGTTTGTCCTTTCAATTTTAATGTAAAACTGATATACTTCTATTGATTCCTAAATAATATTGACAATTTTGAGACGAAAACGACTTCTTTATACACTTAAAGAACAAGTCTGATCATCTGCATATTTATTTAGGCCTGCCACTGATTTCCAACCAATTGGAATCGCCTCAAGTAGGTCGCTTGTAATATCTGTTCATTTCATTAGTAAATTGCTTTGTTGTAAAACAGAAAACGATTAAGCAACGTTTTACTGTAAAATTGAAGATAATCGCTTTAATGAAAGCAGTGGTTTAAGTGAATCTTGAGCAGCTGGACCTTAGTTACGTTTCTTTCTACAATCTATTCGCTCTCTGTGTTCTACAACCTGTTCCTTCTGCTTCATCCTTGGCATCTTTCCGTTCTCGACTTAGAACCTTTGTGTTTTCGTGTGCTTATCCCAAGTTATCCCATTTAGATTGCGTTTTTGTCTCATTGAACTGACCCCGGAATTGACCGGATTGCGATTCTGTTTTGTTATACCGTCGACTTATGCCTAGTGCATCACTATAATGCCGCCATAGAAGTCTTAAGATTAGAATAGATTTGCGGTTAGGTCTATTTCTTTGCTGCTCGTATCTCATTGCATAAAATTTAAGGCTTCGCTTTGGCTCTTGCGGTTTCAGCTGGCTTTTGCGCCTATCTGCTTGCAGGGGCTTGGCTTAGGTGTGTGTGGTTTCAGCCCATTTCGCCTCACGACAAACGGAGGTAAGTGTAAATGTACACGTTTTTCCTTAGCAACCGAATGGCCTCGATCCTGCTCCAATTTCAGTGAATTACTCGGGCGAGATCCTTCACCACCGCTGCCTGTTTGAATGGGCGCCACGCCATCTAAGGTGCCAGTGTACGCGGACCGTGCCAGCCCGAGAGAGGAACTGCTGTGCCCCTCACAAGCCCTCAGACAAGCGTCGCACCCTTTCAGCGGTGGGACCATCCACCTACAGCCTGGAATTTCGGACTCAACTGGCTTATCAAACAGGCTACACTAAAATGTCTGATAATCGCAGACGCCACCGTTTGCAGGCAGTAACTTGAGTCGAAATGCAACGCACTATAGCCTGCAGAAGGCCTATGAATAAAACCAAGAGGCGTTGAGCAGCCTGGGCCATAATTGTCACTGAACCTGAATTTAACGCCAAAGTTCATTGTTCGACGCATTCGCTTGCGTGAGAAGTTGGTAAGAGAACAGGTGAATTGGAACAGGTGAATTGTAAGTGGGGAGGGGCTAAATGAGACGACAGGTGGAACTTAGATGCAGTCTATATGTCGCTCTCAAGCCCTCGTTACGGAGAAACGAACCTAAGCCCCTGTTACGGAGAAACGAACCTGCCTTAATCTATTAAGGGAAGGGTTCGCTATTACATAGCAGATGGGGTGAATGATAAAACGGGGTGTAGCCAACCAACGGGAAATGTATGACATCTATTTATGTCTGTCAGTTATGTGTGCAATAAAATGTAGCGCATTGCTTTGTATGTACGCAAGCATGTATGTATGCATATATGTATGTATGTATGTATGTGCGTATACGGAATGTACGGAGGGACGAACGAGCCCACAAACTAAACAAGTAGACGTATGTATAGTTGAAAACGGAGTAGCAGCATGACTGCTTTATGAAGGACAGAAAGGCGCCTATTATCTGAGTTTGCCCAGAGTACGAGAAAGATGTTTATCGGCTAAGAAATTCATAGCCTATATTTACATAAACTCGTTACCGCCTATCAGGAGCTATATAAGTAAGCCAATACATGCACACTTAACTGGACCATTTTCTAGCACCACTGACCCTAATCGCTGGTAAATGTAGGTGCACGTGGGACAGAAGAAATGTTATGTTATATAGCTACATATAAAGAAGGTGAAAAAGAATAGCAATCTCTTCAGCCAGCCCTGAGGCAACCATTGGTAGGAAGTGCTTGCCATTTCATTGTTTGAGCCGCAGTAAATGGGAGCGGGTGGCCCTCCCCGTCTCATCTTCCTACCGGTAGTGTACGGTCAATGTACTCCTGCAGCTGAGTTGGCTAGGGAGCGCGTGGAGCCGCAATCTCGAAACAAATTTCTGTCCTGCATGGCGGGGATTTAGACTCCCGATTTCTCGACTGACTTCTCTTCTTCCCCTTTTCTATCTTGCACATCCAAATCCAAACACCACCCACCGTAACTGCCTGCCTGCCTGCCTGCCTGCCTGCCTGCCTGCCTGCCTGCCTGCCTGCCTGCCTGCCTGCCTGCCTGCCTGACTCTTGAATCTCGACCTGGAACCGAACCCTTCCTTTCTAACGATTTTGTTTTGACTGAGCGGCTGTGAATAGGCTGGTTCCCGCAACTTAGCTATCGTTGTGCGCTGTAGAAATCTCGAGTTTACGATTACGATTACAGTCCAGCACGCTAAATGCTAGACTATCGCGCAAATCATCAAAATTATTAGCAAAATGGGAAGCAATCTAGTTTCAGGGTTTAGCCTACATCATTGCACGCGGTTTAACTGACAATTGCTGTATTGGAGAACAGTGGGAAAACCGGTGGACAAAAGGCATAGTGAACGCGGAAATGCACCTAAGAGTACAGGTGGCCTGAACCAATAAGGGTAAATTTTCCCTTCCCCTATAAATAGAACATTGAGTGAATGCAATAACCTAGTCATTCTGAAACGTCTACAGGGCCTCCATGAATAAGAGAAACGCCGTACAGCCATTGCAGACAATTTATTTACAAAATTTAACTACACTGCATTTCTGTATCTCTTGGAAAAGCTACGCAGCCAATGCCAGCCATGCATTCACTTAAAATGCACTTGATATAGACGGTGCAAATTTTCTACGCCGTTTTCAATCTTCTCAAACTTTCACAGCATTTTTTAAAATGAGTCACTGCATAAAACATACAAAGACTGCCACTGGACTTAGTCAGTCCAACTGGGTCTCTCATAAAACCATTATTAAATCGGTGTAAAGTTCTCCGACGCAGTCATTTAGATTTAGAAAAGAATACCACGCTATGCTGCATGCCACGCTACCTTAGCCCCGGTCAAATATAATTTATCTCATTTTTGCAAAAATGATGGTAAACATAAGTGTCTAGAGCACAAGCGAGACGATAAACTATGTAAAATGCAGTAGGAGTCATACTGCTTGTGCACGCGCATACTCAAGCACACATGCAGACATACCCGTCAAGAGAAATACGCTGGAATACATAGACGTTTTGATTAACTGTACGCAGCTGAGTGCACACACGCGCTTGAAAAGATATTCATCGGTGCCAATGGTTAGTGAGAACCTTCGGAGCAACGCCAGAAGTCCTTGCGGCACCCAGATTGAAGATGACGTTCTCCTTTACATAGGCAAATTTTGGTAATTATTAAGAATTCATCTGCCCCGTGGGCGCTGAAGGTTATCTCGGCTGAAGTATAAACAAGACAATCGGTGACGTGTACCTGGTTAGGAGTTCTGGGGTCTGGAGGCCAAAACCATAAATTTTGGAATTCTTGTAGATCCGATGAAATTGTTAGATGTGCCGCCACCACCCTTCCCCGACCGGTGACTCGGCTTTTCTCCGTCGACGGATACAAGTGTCATACAATATAGACCGCTTTCATGTATTCGATTCCTGATTTGTTTATTTCGGCAAAATGCGTTTGCTTCTAGGGCTCCGCCCCGGGCCCCACTTCAAAAGTTTAAGACGCTCTTCAGACCCCTTCGCGTCATCGATGCTCGCTTTCTTAGACCCCCTCAAGTTTTACCCAGGTACTGGACCACCTGGCCATGGAAAGGCGCACAAACATGTAACCCAAATGTACATAATTTCATTCTAAATGTTTCAAACTGCGTTAACTTCCAGGGTGAAGATGGAACCCGCTTGGGAGCTGACATCGCTCCTCAAAACCTCTAGTTGTTAGGGAGTTCGCTGTCCCATACCCTCAATTTCCTCCATAGTGTACCTGACCCCCTGGCTACAAAGTTGCTTACGCCACTGCAGTAATCAACAGCCGAACATTTTGCAACAGCGCGTCTAGGCACTAAATATAACGCCCTAAGCACAGCAAACATACTGCTGCAGGTTGTTTAAGGGCAGGAAATAACACCCATTGTTGGTTAAAATTATGATATATTCCAAAGCTTTTTAGAAGCGTAACCGGATTTACGTGCACACTGAAACCAATGAGGCCAAGGAACAGCAGAAAATCTCTGCACTAGATAGGCTCAATGACGTCAACTTCGAAAGACAAACAAGTCATCCCCTCTGGGAAACAACATCAACGACGTCTGGCAAACAAGACGAAAAGACACACAGGATCAAAGCACTCAAAGACCAACGGCTGAAAACCGAAAGCCGGTCTGACTCAATATCAAAAGGACGCCTATTTATAGGTTGGCGTTTCCCGCCATACGTACGATGTCAATCATCTTGATATGACAGCGTCGTTAGATAAATGTTATCAAACTAAACGCCTTGCGTATGGCGTACAACGCACAGCTCCAACACACGGTCTCATCCCTTCGCCGTATGTAACAATATACATATAAACACGGATAAAGAGTTTATTTCATAAATTACTCAGCACTTTCGACAAAGAGCAGCTGGCATAAGAGAATTTATCTTATCTAATCTAATCTGGAAATTTCTGTAATCTCTCTGTCATTCAGTGGTCGCTTAGAAATGCAACCGCAATCAGCGGTTAATACTAAAATATACGCCTACAGTCGAAATACGAGAGGTCTCGGACACCAGAAGCTGTGCTGCGCTTCAGAAAAGACGAGATTTGAGCCACCTGTCCATCGGCTAAACGTGGAACTCGTACGGGAACAAACGGAAGAACAAACGGATGCAGGCAGCGAATTGTAGAACTTCGGACCAGCTACCGCGAGAAAGTCATGAAGCCGAGTATTGTGTTGATTATAGGCAAATAAAATGGTTAAATTATTATTATTATTATTATTCGTTTATTATTATTATTCGTTTATTATTATTATTCGTTTATTATTATTATTATTATTATTCGTTTATTGATCCCCAAAAGAAATTGACAACAACCAATATACATGTTTGACATGAACCATTGTCAGGTTATCGGGAATAAGCGGTAGACCCAGAAGGGACCATAGTCCCGCTTAATTGGGGCCACCAATTAATAGGGCCTATGCAATACCAAATATGAGACTAATTTGCAACTTATTTTTGTGATATCTACCGTTAACATCACAGTTTCGAAAGTGTTGTCTTTTGACAGCACTAATATGGATCAAAATAATAAACTGTCTGATAGAAAGATACAGGTTGTATGACATTTCAGACGTGAACGTCGCCTAATGTAAGCTTAATGCAATTTATGTCTCCTCGGCAAGAATCAAATAACAAAGCAAATGTGTCAGATGGCATACGCCACAACAATTTTGCTCATTTACCAGAAAGTCTGTCTTTTCGAAATTATAGTGTCTGCTACTATGACCATTAATTTTAAGATATGTACATTTTCGCAAACGTCGTTGAATCGAGATTTCGGATACTAACCTCCGACAGTTTCTCCTCTACGGTCAGGATCTTAGTTTCCAGAATCTCCACGTCCTCCTTCAGCACATAATTCTCCGCCTCCAGCTTCCTCTGACTCCACAAACAGACAGCCGACATCAGAAGTGAAGCAGCCGTCAAGACGAGCGCACAGGATATCCCCAGGCGATACCCTCTCCAGGCCGATCGCTTCCTTCCAACGGCGGCTTCTCGTCCCAGTCCGCCAACGATGACGGCCTTCGTCCCGTTGAAGCGCCTGCCATCTGCGGAGGCCATTTCACAGCATTTGAAATCTGCCATAGTCACGACTGGCGCCGCGAATATTAACAGCGAACAGTGAGAAGAAGTGAAGCAGAAACACAGTCGGTGTTGAGTCCGTGCAATGTGGCGGCGAAGGCGCTCGCAGTCAAAGCGACCGACATGCAGAATGAACGCACTAAGGCGGCATCTCCAACGTGAAACCTGGATCTGGCCGACAGTCGGTTTTATCTACGGCTTTTGGCCGGCGTTCAAGCGGGCATAACCCCCCTGCAGTCTCACCACCGGATTCGATAGCCGTCACCGACCTGATTGGTTACCGTAGTTGTTCGAATTCAAGCCATGCTTTCGAAACGTGACTTCAACATAATAGAAGGGCGTATACGCTATAGGCCCTTAGTGTTCTATTTTATGGCCTTTACATATACAAATACGTGCGCATATAGGCCCTACTTGTTCGTAAAATATACACCCCTATTTCAGTTATAAATAATCCACAGTCTGTAGTTGGGTCAAAATAATCATCAACACCGCTCATACCTCCTTTTGCTGCTTAATTCAGTGCCACGTCTGAAAAATGTCGGAATAAATCCATGGTTTTATTAAAATGAAGAAACTAGTATGCAGTAAGGCGAAGTTTAGGTGTCAGCTTCGCAGGTAAACTGGTTTTATTCCTTAAGATCTGAAAAAGAATGGTTATTCCAAACGGTCAGGAAAAGAAAGATCCTTCCAAATGGAAATGCTTCCTTAAAAAGGCTAACTTCATGCCACCATCTCTGTTTATCTGTCAAAATCTCTATCTGTACACATATAGAGAGGAGGCGCTGGGTAACGATGATAATATTGTAGTCAGGAGATGTAGTCAACGGTGAAGACGTATGTCGTAGTTGATACCTTTAAATCAACCGACGCTACATCGGCATGGGCCCATTCAAACGGGCAGCGATGGTGAGAGATCTAACCCGATAAATTCACTGGAAGATGAGCAGGATCATGGCCATATTGTAGCTATAGAAAACCGTTTACATTTACATTTACATTGTCGAATCCGTTAAGAGAGAGTTCCACCGCAGTATTCGACTTCAATATGAGGCTAACTAGACTTAGAAATGAAGTATTTCTAATACACTGGACAAATATGGTTACATTTGATCAAGCTGAAAATAAAATGACCAAGTAATTCTATTTTTGTCCGGTTGCCATATCTTTATGTATGTTCCTCGGGTCGTCTATTTCTGCGCCTCTCTGTCTAGATCTTTGTCCGTCTGACCTGACTTCATTTTGTCTGTCTACTGTCTACCTGTTTCAAGGTTCTCTCTCATTCTGTCGGGCTAAATCTGACTCTCTGTCCTTCTCGTTCTCCCTGTTGGTGACGTTCGCTCAGTGCATGTTCTTAGTTTGGAATTTCTGCGCGTTACTGCATGCGTGGATCAGCCAGCCACTTTGTGTGGGTGATTGGTTTAATCTTGGCGCAACATACGTGTCTATCATGGTCTTCACTACACTTATATGTCCATATCTGCCTCTCTTTCTTTTCTGTCTGCGTGTCTTTTCTTATAGTCGGTCAGTCTGTATCTCTCTTCCTTTATACATGCGAGCATGTATTAAGACGGACGCAGGGGTGAAAGGCATATGTATTAGACATATGCTACCTCTAAAGACCTATAACGACATATAAACAGGTACCCGAAGGCATTCAGGTCATAATAAGGCTGGTAACATAAAGGATGACTATACGTGCCACGTTAGGTTAACAACCCTGGCAAGGAGACCCCTCCCTTGCAACCCATAAAACCGAGGTCACAGGCGAATCTGAATTGGGTAGTCACGAAAATTACATGACACGGAGCCTTCCATTCAGTCCATTTGGTCTTGAAATTACCTCGCTCTTCTTCGACGAGCATCATAAAACAAAATTTTTAAACCAGTGGCTCATAATACCACTCACACTTTCTGTCTCATTTATGTATAGAGCTAAACTTTAGTCTGAATATGCAAATTTATGCGCAAGAAGATGAAAATGTGCAATACGTCTGGCCAAACCTTAAATACAGAGGACTTTGAAAGAAAGTCTTGCGTCGCATGGTGTCATTTAGATGAATGTGAAAAGGCGCTAGATAAATCAGCATATGGTATTGTTTTACAATTACCTATTGACACACCGCTGGTCCATGCACTGGCAGCAAGTATGCCCGTGACCTTCAAAACATGATAGGTCTTGTGACAAAAGTCCTATCTGTTTTGTTAATAACATGTTGGACCACAGTCACAAAAACCTGTGAGAGCAGCATTTCAAGATGGCCGCTTGTCGAGTTAGCATAGACACCAAAAACTAGACTGCAAATAAACCTAATGTAGCCTATAAGTTGGCACTATACACATTATAATAAACTTAGAAGGCATCACTTTCCGGTCAGCTGATGCAATCGGTTTGTCAGACGCAGACCGAGGAGACGAACAAACACGGCACTATATACGCTAATAAGAATGAGGTGTGTTTATGTAAATGCAAATGTAAAGGTACACGGTTTAAAATAGCGACCGTATGGCCTCGACCTTGCTCATTTTTCAATGAATTCATCGGTGAGATCGTACTGGTCGTACTTCCTGTTACAACTCAAAGCTAACCTACTTTGGAAATCTCGAGCTTACTTTTACGATTACTTCAAAACCCGGAACCACGATTTTGAGGCAAGGGCGTCGGCACAGGAGCAGAGGTCATCGCCTTGACTTGAATATCTGGGAGGGAAGTTCGTTTGACTCAATTCTTGGATCCGAAAGAATAAAGCTCTGCGTGCTTTCGGCCTGGTAAATGGTGCACATGTGTCTGTGTTTCAGCGTCACCAAACTCAGCTATAAAATAAGTACATCGACTTTACATTGTCGGTGGGAAGACAAGGCGGCGAGGGAGAGGGCTGGCCACATGCCTTCATATGCCGAGGCTAAGAAATTGAAGTGGCTAATACTTCATACCCACGGTTGCCCATCGTGATTAGCTTTAAGGGGCTCATCATCATAGTCGTCGTCGTCGTCGTCGTCATCATCGGCATTAGCATCAGCTCCACGCGTCGAAAATCCCCGTCCCAGCATGGCCATGCACTGCGTATTCTCATCCGATGAAGACTGCCAGTGGGCTTGCTTTAGCGGTATTACGGTAGTGTTGTCGAACCACGAGGCACCTGCCCGGCTTAGGCAAGGCCCACTTGTAAGGTAGTTGCGCCACGCCACGCAACGCCTACTAAGGCACTGAGGGTCGCCACAAACACCACTGAATATCTTAACAACGCACCTGCCAAGCAACGTAGGCCATGCGAACTAGTTGTATTTTTCCAACCTGTTTCGATTAGCGCAGAACCAAGTAGCCTAGTATTGAGTATTATTACGCAGCAAACATTTCTTAACACAAAGGCCACTATATATACATATTACATCATATATACATATATAGTTATACATATACATATCGTCTCATAGGTAAATCTAGGAGACTTATGTTAGATTTCAAGCTCTCCCTTGCGTGCTGCTGGTCCCTGGATACCGAAACCACTTACTAGAGCGTAGTCATGCATTATAAAGTGCATTTTCACACGATTGTACACAATACTGAACACACAAAAGCTTGTTCGATTAAAAGTTTAGGCCTAACTATTTATGGATTCATTATATATAACCATAGCACATATTTGTGCACTGGTTTGCACTACATTACGTTGACCGTATGTGTTGTTGTTAATAGACTTACGCTGGTTAGGCCTATCCTGGGGCCAGTGTTCACGCAGTGTACATGCTTTGCAAGGTTCTGTCTGTATTGGTAACGTACGGAGCTTCATAGATTAAATTAGGCCGATGATTTCGTGATTATGTAGAAGAGTATTGACTTATAAGAAAACACGATGCAGAGCCTGTTGCTAATAAAACAACCTAAATATGTTTTCTTTGATTGCTTTTCGTTGGCGATAGATCACCATTGACATATACAATAAAGGTATGCATGTCCTGACAATAACTCGCAATATTAATAATAATAATAATAATAATAATAATAATAATAATAATAATAATAATAATAATAATAATAATAATAATAATAATAATAACAATAATAATAATAATAATAATAATAATAATATAAACATGCTCTGGCTGTTTATTATGATTTCTCTTTCTCTCTTCCCTACATGATATCTTTCACTTTCACACTTTCGCGACTCTTCTTTGCTTTTTACTTTACATAGTACGGCGCATCATGGCAATCGTCGTCGTCGTCATCATCATCATCATCATCATCATCATCATCATCATCATCATCATCAACAACAACAACAGTCTCTATGTTGTGCATAGGCAGACTTTTCGAGGGTGCAGGTCAGAGACTCCATAGACAGGGTTGAGGCATGACGAGACAGTCGAGCAAACCGTTCATTCATGTAGATTGGGAGACAATACATGTGATGACATGAAGAGGAAGTACTTGTGCCATACTCTTGAGAACCGATCGACTCCAATGTCTACGAGGCAGTTAAGCGTAATTGTAATCGTAAGCTCTAGATTTCTAAAGCGCCCAACGAAAGCTAAGTCGCGGGAACCAGCTCATTCACAGGCACTCAGTCAAAACAAAATCAATAGCCAGGAAGGGTTCGGTTCCAGGTCAAGATCCAAGAGTCAGGCAGGCAGATAGTCAAACGGCTATGGTGGATGGTGTTTGGAATTAAACCGAAAAGTGAGATAAGGGGAAGAGGAAGAATCAGGATAGGATTTGTGGAAGAGGAATGCATTCAGTTTTGAGTGAAAGACCAGTGCAGAAATTGCAAGAGGTGAAGTGTTGGTGAGTTCGTATGATGGGTCAGATAATTGACGTAATTCTGGTAGGCTAGAATAATAAATTTGGTCAACCATTGACGAAATTTACCTCCACAAATAGTGGAGGTTCGGTCTTTTCGCAGTTTTCTATTGCAGCATGTCTGTTTCAGCTGGTTGAAGATATCGAACATCCGGTCTGCTATGCTAAGGGAACGAGCCGGAAGAAGGGAAGTTTGAAAAAGGTGTCATCACCAGGCGTATTCAAACCCACCATATCAGTTACTTAAAAGACGCTATGCTAACTGCTTTGAAACATACGTACATACTTGCAAGTCTAATTGGGCCCCAATGTCCCAATTAATTGTTTACATCAATGAAGCAATTTAAAATTAGCTTAAATTCTATAAACTGATTAGTTTGTAGTTTCTTCTTTGGTCTGTTACACTTGTATTTTATTCCACTAATTTGGCCCGTAAGCTGAAGATTCTTGGCCTGTTTCTAGACTTGTTCCTTATCAAGACTCTCCTTATACTCAGTACAGTCACGGTGAGACATTCAGAGGACCTGATCGAGTGGAGACAAATCTTAGGAGCCACCACAGCACAAAGACAATGAAGTTGCCTGAAACAATAAAGGCAGAGAGAGAGGGGAAGCAGTCCCTTCAGCTAGTCCCTAGAAGCAGCCATGGGTATGAAGTGTCTAGCGACTTCATTTTTCTTAACCTCGGTATGCGAGGACGGACGGTTAGTCCTCTCCCTGATCTTCTCCTATGTACGGTCAGTGCATTCATTACAGCTGAGTTGGCTAGGGGGCGCAAGAGGAACCAAAATCTCGAAACAAATTTCTATTATGGCTGGGATTTTAACCTCCGACCTCTCAGCTGACTGTCAAATACGTTAACCATTAGACTATCGGCTGAAATGTAGAGCTTTATAGAAAACTAGACCCCACTTGAAAATTATTATTTTTTGTGAGTAGCCAATGCAACGATTTAAGACGGGAGATGTATGTTCATATTTTGGAGTTTTAGTTAAGGCTCTGGCCAGGGTGTTTTGGACCCTATTGAAGCTTCGTCAAGTTAGCGTCTGAAATGTCAGTAAGAAGCGAGCTACAGTAGTCAAGAGGCTAGAAACCAAGAAATTTTCCAGACAAATCAAGGCAGAAAAGGGAATGCGGCGCCAAATTCTTCAGATGTAATAATATGGTAGTGGGCTGTTCTACATATCGGGTTAATGTGTTCACTGAAGGATAGGTTCGAATCAAACACAGCCCCCAAATTACGTGAACTAGACTTTTTGGCGTAAAAAGACCAGGTGGTCTTGTTTCCAAAAACAAATTTTCGACAAAGCTTGAGCCATATAAACATCAGCCGGTACCAACAAAATACAAAATGTCAAAATTGTAACTATTGGTAACCAGTGGGGAATATATATATACAGGGTGGGCCAGAAGTATTTGTTCAACTTTGAAGGCCTATAACTTAGGCAGTTTAGCAAGTAAGTGTATGCTTAATGCATCAAATTAAAGGTCGTTATATCAGCTACAACTGCTCAAAAATTTACATTTTTAGCTTTATTAATAATTGCGTAAAACTACTGTACTGAATATGTATCAGTTTACAATGATTTTACAGTTGTTGAACCTCACGACGACGGAAAATTTTTAAATTTAAATCTTTCTTAGCAATACGCCGTACGCTGCTTCGCGATATTCGTGTCTCGCGCTCAATCTCACGAGGACTTTTGCTTGTGCCTGGATTATCCTCTTGGCTACAGATCAATTCAGCTACACGAGCGATGTTGTCAGCGGTACGTGCCGAACGAGGACGGCCAGTAACAGGTTTACGTTTAGAACTTGCACTCGCGTCAATTTGTCTAATTAATCGGTTGAGATTGTTTTTACTCCAGTTTCTAGCAGGAAATTCATTCATCATTTGATATGCATTTAAATGTTTTTCAATTCTTAAAATTCGAATCAAAGTCCTGTCATCTTCTGTTAACGGCGCCTTGATGAAATTATTGTTTACGTCAGAAAACAAGGTAGGTGCGGTACACAATAATTATATGGCGCGTAGTGCAAGCTACCGTAATGAAATTTGTCGGACTTATAGCTGATATAACGACCTTTAATTTGATGCATTAAGCATACACTTACTTGCTAAACTGCCTAAGTTATAGGCCTTCAAAGTTGAACAAATACTTTTGGCCCACCCTGTATATATATATATATATATATATATATATATATATATATATATATATATATATATATATATATATATATATATATATCTCTCTCTCTCTCTCTCTCTGAAAAAATAACATTTTTGTTCATCTGCTGTATGTTTTAATTCTAACAACTTTGGTGTACGTACATGTCAAGCCTCGAGTACGAGTACAAGTATGAGTGCTTTGGTTTCAAGTACTAGTACAGGTATAAGTACTTTGTTATCAATTATAAATACCAGTACTTAAAAGTGCACTCGATTTGCACTAGAGTACAGGTTGTTCCAAGTAAAACATCTCTGCTGGTAAACCAACCTGACTAAACGACTCCTCTAGCGTTGTTAAAAGATCTGAGATCTGCTATGGTTTTCAAGGCCATAGAAGAAGATTACAAAAGCCTACTATGCAACAGTTAATGCTCCAGTTTAGATACACATACAATGCGAACTAATCAATGGGCGGATGAGTAGATAGATCAGTTGGTACTCTCTTAAATGTTCAACGTATAGGACAGTCGGTAGACTCTAGAATCCAGATAATCAACAGAACCACTCATGTTATAGGCCTACACACGTTTATGTGATATCAATATAAGTATAGGCCATATATAAATATATAAGCACATGTTATAGGCCTATCAGTATTATTATATATGGATCTTGTAATGGATATTATAAATCAATGCAAGTGCAATATTAGCGGTCTAGTATTTCTGAGAAAAAGAAGCACCCTTGTGCTTGTTAAAGATTGTAGAAGGGCTATATCGATGCTGCATTGCAACTGATGTAAAATTTAGTAAGTTGTTTAGAACAGGCTAGTAAATCCAAAAGTTTAAATAATGTTCAGATTCAGGCTTTGAGTTGTGAAGCGTGGATGTGGGGTGGAAAAGTAAGACGTGAAATTACAGTATGCTGATAGGCGCCAAGTTCCAGTTGGTGAACGATGTGAAGCACCCATCGTTTACAGTCTTGGGTAGCGATGTATTCAGCTGGGTCCGGGGCATTTTTTGTAGTCGCGAACGATTTAAGCCTTATCCCTTATGCACTTCTATTACATAACTATTTGACTTTCAAAGTTATTTGTAAGTAAACGACTGAGGGGGCGCCGTAGACGTTCGCTTTCGACTTAGTCATTAAGCCATCCATGTGATCCGGAACGGAGCCTCGACCGACAATGGTTTTATGTCAAAATTATATTTCTGAAAAAATTCAGTTGAAAATTAATTTTCAATTAATAAATTTGGCTCTAAAAGATCAACTTAGGAGTTGAACGACTGTGGGTTTATCAGAGGAGTTCAGATTGATTGCAACCATGAATTTTAATATCTAGACTGGGATGGTTGAATTTTGACAGCTGTTAGACATCTAGACATTTTATATGGCCCCTTTTAAGTACCTCACAAAAGCGCTGACTACGTTGATGTTAACTAACTACGCTGCCGAAATAATGCTAAATTTCATTGAGAACAGAAGTTCCTGGCTCGCGAATTTATTTGTGTTGCGCTGAGTTTGTGAAGGTTACAATAGGAACTTGGAATGTTAATTGCAGTCTATCTACAGTAGGTAAGATGACCGTGTTTTGCGAGCGTTTCACCAGCTCTCCACTATTGTATCTAAGCATGTAGTTGAAAATTTATATACCGCAGTCAAAGAACTTATTGGAGGCGCTCCCTGCCTAACCCAAGAACAACAAAATCATGTGTAAGCAAATGTATCCAAATAGTCAGAAAAGTCACCAAACAATACAGATGACTAGTTACCTGTATAGCCATTAATAATTTATCTTTTACATGGGTGGGTAGGTAGTTTATGTTTAACGACGCTCTTTCGTAACGAAGATCATTAGCGTCGTCCTCCTTCATTTAGGCTTCGGACTGGCAATGCCAGAGGGTGGCATCGGCGGAGTTTTTGCATGTATCATTTCAATTCTCGACCTAGATGTCCGTTCGCAATTATTCTTAAACTTCAGTGTTTTGTACATTAATATTTGCTGTTATTCTACTGTAAAATGAGTTGGCGATCTAACATATTTTTTTTAACTTCTGTAGCGCCGCAATCGTAACACCCAAGGCTTCAATACTGGCCTAATTAGCTACATCGGTGAATGCGTACGCCAGGGAAGCCTCTACGTGAGGATCCCCGGTTCGCGTCCCGATCGAGGCTTATTTCAGAGATTTAAAACTCGGGCTAGTACGGTCTGTGGACGGGACTTTAAATGGCCTGGCGCCCTTTCACACGGGTGGCGGTGGTAAAGGATCTCACCCGATAAATTCATTGCAAAATGAGCAGGGTCGAGGCCATAGAGTCGCTTTTATAAACCTATGCATTTACATTATATATTTTCAATCAACTGTCGCTACTTATTAAGCCCCATTTTCTAATCACAATCTGTATTTGTTCGTTGGAGGTGCTACTGTATTAGCATGACCTATGTCCTCTCTCAGAGGTAAGACGGGTTTGCTTTGAGATAGCCAAGGAAATTTTTTATTACAGATTTTAACACTGCATTGTAGGCAGCTTCTGTCACAAGAAGATTTGTCACAAAGCGAGCGCTTTCATACTCTGTTAAATGCATACAACTAACATTTATATGCATTTCACAATTCGCAGATGACATGCTGACTTGGCGTATAAAAATATGCCGAATATTATTTGAAATTTTTATAAGCAAGGTCATGACGTCATCTTTACTGCTTGCTCACTGAACCCTATATCAGACGTCTGCTCTCTCTAGGTATAAAGGTAAGGTAAGGTCGACGGCCCTGGCAGCCACAAGATGTCGGACAACAATAGAATTACTACAGTAACTACAGGTTCACTGAAACTCTGCCACTGTCGTTTTCTGGTGGTGCCAGGCCCAAGGCTGGATTAAGGAGGATGGCGACACTAATCATCATTGATATGCACAGTGTCGTTAAACAGAAACTAAACATATACAGGTTCGCTGCAGGCTCATTTGTCCAGTAGCGCCACTCCTCACGATGTTGTGCCTACTGCTTCAGCTTGCAGTATCCGTTCATCAACTAGTCCAACAACATATGTCTAGAGCTTCCTCTTGTTTCCTTGCCTTCATTCTTCCTTCGATGTACCTTCGATGATAATTAACAGGAGGGAACACAGGCGTCGATACGTAGTAAACATTGTAGGGGCTGGGACCTATAATGGGGATCTGGGTGCAAAGCCCCTATCGGGTTCCAGAGGCAAAGCCCTTGCTATGGGGGTCAAGAATAGGCCTAATGGAGGAAGAATGAGAACTTTATCAGCCCACAGCTGCCTTTTACTGATTTTACAGCAAAAATATTGCTGGGGTCCAACCAATGGCCGAGCCCTCAAGCTCAAAATATTGCCGGGGCCCGGGCCCCGGAGGCATCCATATGATCGACGCCTCTGGGAGGGAATCCCCTCTCAGTATACTGTACGTGACCAATCCGTTTCCTCCATCGCATACTAATCGGAGCCATCAGAGCTCTTTCCTTCTTCCACAATTTGCATCAGTTCTTTGTTTCATGTTCTGTCGACTACTTTCTCCACCCTTCGCCATGTCGACACCTCGAAAACCTCCATTCTTCTTTGTACTCTTTCTGAGGGCCCATATTTTCTTACTCAGACAGAACCACACTTCAAAAAAGGGTGGTAACCACTCGCTTTAATATAATGCGTCGTTGCATTAAACGTTGTATTTAAAGCAAGGAAATTTGTCTTTGGAAGTTTGAAACTTAAAAGCAGGTCTCCAGTTCCACGCACATATTGACGTCGAATGAGAAATCGCTCGTGAAAATCGGTCTACGCGTATTACCTACCCGGGCCGAGAAGGTATAAACTGAAAATGAAGTACCGTATGTATATTTTGGGTGTCGTTGGAAGCGCCACATGTAACTCATTTGCTCCCAAACTTTTACAGGGTGTAGGCCTTGTTGACCTAATCGCTCCTATCGAAGCTCAAAAGAATCAGTTCAGACTTTCGGAATTTATGGTGGGGTCAAAATACGCCATTTCCTATAAATAAGCAGTAGGCGCCCATTCGCTTAAGTATAGGAAATGACCTAGTTTAACCCTGCTATAAGAAATGGCCGTTAACGATCAGAGATGAAGCGACAATCATGTTCTATATAAAAGGAGTCGTTAGGTAAACGATGTATGCAATTATGCAGTATAGTTTCCTCTGAAACGCAGCTTGTCACATGCTATGTATTTATCGGCAATAATTAACGGTCATGTGTTTAACTCGTCTTGCAAAGAAGCACACCTCACATGGCCTACAGTCAGTTGATAAACACGGCATTTATTGCAACCAGTGTTGTGGCTCTTGGCAGCCCGGATAAAGGGCTCTTGGGACCACTTAGGTTCCAGGTAAAAAGCAGTGGAAAGGCAGTGCTTAACTTCAAATATCTGGTCATCCAAGGTATTCAAATGGGTCCTATGAAGCCTGTTCCTACTTAATCAGCCTCTGAGCGAGCCTCCTCTCTTTCAGATTATGGTCCGGGCCACCCGCATTTGCAGGCCCTGCGGGCCCCTAGATACGCTACTAGGTGAGAGTTTGGGACCGTTTTGAGCCTCAGGTGGGGCCTGCGGCCGCCAAGGCTTTTCCATGCACTAAACCCGCTAATATGAGCTTTCTGGAGGCCACTTTGATTAGGCCTACAATTCCCCAACAATAATTAACATTATATGTAGGACATATGAGGCCCACATGACAACATTCCCATATGGCTTACACATGTCCTATTGTAAAGTGGACCCATATGATTCCGTTTGTAGGACGTATGCAACCCATATGGGAATATTATCATATGGGCCTCATACGTCCTGCTTTTGGGGTTTATGCGCTGAATAAACCAATGATTCTTATTCACAAAATTCGCGGTAATTGTTATTATAGAGTTTATTTTGTGCCCTGCAATGAATCTACCGAATTTAGAGGATTGCAAAAATTGTATTGTTGTTCGATGGCTGCCCTTGATGTTGCGGGGGCCCCAAGACAGCTGTTTGACACTGTGCATGCGACACTGTCATGTGCATTGAAGTTAAGCGATGCTGAGCCCAATTAATGCTTGGATGGATGACCGTCCGCAGAATACCACACCACCTGATGCTCACTCAGTCCACCATCCTTTTAGGATATAATATCCAGATGGTTACTTTATCCATTACATGCATATATTTCACACTCATAATTCATTCACTCAATCATCGTTTCCAACGGTAACATCACAAGATACAGTACATAGGCCTACAAAACTATTTCTTTGAATCAAAGGGCAGACCAAGGAAGAACCGAGGTCTCGCTTAACTGGGTAGCCTGTGAAAACAAAATCGTTTGGTTTCTCCATTGGACAGATTGGGATTACACTGCTCCTGGCAGTGTTGAGTCTCAACCGTCAGTTTGTTGTATGATTGCATCCATCACTCAACATCATCATTTTCCAACTTTCTTCTCCTTTCAGTCTCTCCCTTCTTCTTTCGTCGTTGTTACCATCATCGTCACCACTGCACACCACCACCAACGTGCCTTTTTGATAAATTACTTCGTCCTAGTTCTTCATCTCCCGTCTTAGACTAATTTCAGCCAACTCTTGCAGAGGTTCGCAGACTCATATTTTCTTCACTTAACAAAAGCTCTCTCCTAGACACCATTCCCACGTCTTTTCTGAAAGAATGTTTTTATGTCCTGGATCCAACCAGTACATCAATTATCAATATCTCATTCACTTGAGGAATCCTTCCCATCTGCTTTTCTCATGCCATAGTCCATCCTCTGCTAAAGAAACCTTCTCTAGACCCTGGGGCCTGTCTAACTACAGGCCTATCTCAACTTTAAATTGCGCATCAAAAGTTCTTGAACGAGTAGTTTTGAATCGTATGCAAGCTCACCCGTCTTCCAATCCACTAGTCTCTCCATTTCAGTCTGCATACCGCAAATTTCATTCAACAGAATCTGCCATGCTTGCTCTTCATTACGACATCATGTGTTACGCCTACGATTCCTCGCTCAGCCCATGGACACATGGCGGGTCAACAAATGTCTTACTTACTTACTTTACTTCCATGGATAAGGGTAAGCTGACAGCACTTGTTCTTCTTGATTTGTCTACTGCCTTTGACCATTCTCTCCTTTTGCATCGCCTCCAACACTGGTTTGGGGTTTCTGGTCCCGTCCTACATTGGTTTGCTACTTATCTCAGCCCACGCACTTTTCCAGTATATTTAAATGGACATTAATCGTCTAGTGCTTTGTTGACATGTGGTGTTCCGCAGGGTTCTGTACTTGGTCCTCTTTCATTTACATTATGCACTATACCACTAGGTACAATGCTGGATAACCATTCAATAGGATATCATTTCTTTGCGGATGATATCCAAATCTACATTTCATTTGACAGTTTGTCTTGTCACTCGTCTGTTCAGCTTCTGTTCAGCTGTTGTGTGATGCCTTTGAGGAGAAGCAGTCTTGGATGGTGGCTAATAAACTCCTCCTTAACCCATCAAAGACTGAATTTCTACTATAGGGCACTCCACATCAACTAAAGAAGTTTAACTGGCTTAAAGCTAGGGGTCTCACTTGTTGAGTCGGCTGATGCTACTCGTGACTTGGACGTTGTGTTTGATTCTACCATGTCTCTCACAAACTATGTAAATGGTATTTGTAAGTCATCATACATGTATATTCGTGACATACGCAGAATTAGGCGCTATGTTCCTATGTCTTCTAGAATATCTTTGGCAAACGCATTGGTCTCCAGTCGCCTTGATTACTGTTACTCGCTTCTTGTTGGTATACAAAGTCAAACATGCAGAATCTCCAAAGAGTTCAGAACTCCTTGGCTAGAGCCATAACAAATACTTCAAAATATGAGCATATAATCCCTGTGCTCAAGTCTTTGCTCTGACTTCCTGTTCAGCAAAGGATTTGTTTCAAATTGGGACTTACAGTTAATAAAACATTAAACTCTGGCCAACAACAATACTTAAAATCAGTCCTAATTTCCCAGACTTACCATTATTCTGCAAAGTCATCTGATTATCTTTCTGTGGTCATACCTTGGACTAGAACTGTTCTCCGTAAACGGGCTTTTTCAGTTGCTGGATCTAGATTTTGGAACTCTCTCTTGGTGTCTGTTCGTTCCGCTCAGTCGCTTCTGTCATTTCGTTCTCAACTTAAAACTTTCAAATTGCTTATCCACCATAGACTGTCTCTCTGTTACATGGACTTACCTTCTGAATATTGAACTGATTGCGGCTTAGCTTTGGTACGTAATCGGTTCATACCTTGTGCATTAGACACCGGCGCATTAGAAGTTACTAGTTATTATTTCTTCGGAGCGTTTCAGTTTTTACTATGTCCTACATACGTCTTGATCTTGGGCTCATTTTGAGGCTCATTGTAGTCCGATATTAAACAAATAAAGTTCACACTCCGTCGCCCGTGTTCTGGTTCATATAATTATTAAATCGGTCTCGTCTCGTAACCTCCAATATGTCTGAACACGTCTGGAAAGGCCTTCAACACTGGGACCTGCTAAATCGGACGCCGGTAGATTTGCTGCGTTGGTGCTGTATATTTATAGTGCGAGATGCTTTTAAAATAACATAATCCAGTCTTTTGATCATCAATAGTTTGGTCGTCAGTCGTTTGGTTGTCAGGCTTTAGGTTGTCATTCTTTTACTTGTCAGTTGTTTGGTTGCCATTCGTTTGGTTGTCAGTCGTTTGGCCCTCAGAATTTTGGTTGTCATTATGATACTTTTCACTTGTTTGGTTACTATTCGTTTAGCCATCAGTCATTTAGTTGTCAGTTGTTTGATTGTTAAATGTCATGGCGTTTGGACTCTTGCCGATTCTGCCAGGCTCGACTCTGGTATGCATATTAAATCGTTATGCTAACTATCCAAAACTATTCAGTTTGAGGCTGATCTGTATGAACCATATGAACAAACATTGAAAATTTATCTGCTATTATTCATGTATGGATTAAAATTTGTCAAACAGGAAGTGACCAACTTCAAGAACAATTGGCCATTCTGTCCACTATTTGGCCATCCGTTCGTTGGTCAATCGTTTCAAGCAGAAGGTTATAAACTCAAGACAGTCATTTGGTTGAAATTAATTTATGCAAATAGAAAAGGATTCATGTAGGCATTAATGAATTTATTTAAATTTATAATGGCTGCTTGAAATAAAGCTGTTAAGGGTTCATTTAAACTGAAGTCAAACTTTTATTTTATGCAAGACAACCAGCCACCGTGAATTTTAAAAAGAAGTAGTACTCGAGGCGATCAGATGGCTGTCACCTAAACACTCTGCTTTGAAACTCAAAGTATTCCAAATGTCGTTTTGATTTGTGTTTCCGGTTTTTTATTTCTGTTTGTTCGTTTGCTCTTCAGCCGATAGATCCGACAACCTCTCAGACATAGGTTAACGCTTTTCACAGAGCGACTTTTTACAGTTTGGAAAAATAATTAAGCTATTTAAACTATTATATCTTTCATTAACCTTTGCACATGCCCCGTTGCACAAAATCAGCAATTTGCATGTGACACGGTGGCCGATTGACTGAGCGCTGGTCTAGTAACGCGGAGTGCGTGGGTCCCATCATTCCACTGAGATAGCCACTGCGCTGGAACCTTGAGCATTCCTAAGGCACAGTTGCTTAGCGCCATTGTTTTCCTATGTTTGGTAGTGCTGTGCTAATTTAAAAATTTATCAAATATAACAAGTAACGAATTATAAAACTGCTTGACCACTGTTATTTCCCACAGACCCATATTTCACAACTGGTTTACATGTTTTCCAATGGAAAGTTTATGAATCTTTAGGGCGGTGCATGCTTTATAGATACTTCATCGGATCATAAGCAATTCACTCACACAGTCAAGCCTAACCCAAGCAGCAATCAAAAACATACACCAGTGCTAATAAAGTGTTTTAGTCTGCTAGCAACATTAGCTCCGTAGTTGAGATTTATTCAATGCTTGCTAAGATTTATGGACTTTAGCAGAAGTAGTCTGATTTTTTGCAGAGGCGCAGAAGAATAAAAAACCTTTGACATCCTGGTCTGATTTTGCTGTTGACCAACATTGGTCTAGTTGGATGAAGCCTCACTAGCTTCTCACAAATCAAATCCTAAATGTAAGCAACTGGAGACGAAAGACGTCAGCCATGACTCTTTCGAACTGTTTCCAATGGATTTTAAAATACATTCCAGCTGTGAGCGTCTATTAATTTATAGGCCTACATATTTTATGCCCTGATATGAATCAGTTTGTCAGTTTTATAATCGTTATCATAAGTTCGAGATTTCTACTGCAGAGCCCAACGAAAGCTAAGTCGGGGAACCAGCTTATCACAGGCACTCAGACAAAACTAAATCGATAGGCAGGAATAGTTCGGTTCCAGGTCAAGATCTAAGAGTCACGCAGGCCGACGGTCAGACAGCTACGGTGGATTGTGTCTAAAATTGTAGTGGAAAGAGAGATAAGGGGAAGAGAAAGAACCAGGATAGGATTTGTGGAAGAGGAATGTTGAGTGAAAGACATATAATGGTCGACCGTCGAATGCGCAAGAATTTTGTTTATGCAAGAACGCAGAAAAACACTGAAAAACTTACAACCAAGCTATTCATGTAACTTTTTAAGGCTCCATTTACTTCCTTCTAAGAACGTTGTAGCGACAATCAGTGGTAATCATTCCACAACTTTTTTTGCATATTGCTCTAATATCAGATCCGCACAAGTGGACAGTTTTTTTTTGCAATAGCTGCTTCATAAATTTCTCCAATACGATCCAACTGATGTGACTATATCATAGTCGTTATGCTTCTCTGAAATGTTTGCGAGAAAGTGTGAAGGTAGGCAGTCGATGGGCCAAAATGCACGTGAGTAGATATTGCAAACTATAAACAATATTGCAGAGAAGATAGAACTGGCGTCGTATAGCTTTGTCTTCTAATGATTTCATCATAGACGAGAACAGCCAATGTTTATAACCTATGCATTTCTCTAGAAAATAGAACTGATTCACCCATTTGTTCGTTCTTTCATTTTTCAAACAATTCATTCAGTCAGTCCGTTCATTCTTACATAAATAAGTAGGCGTTGTTCATTAATTAAATCATTCATTAGTTCTTTCGTTATTTTGCTTGTTCAGAGCCCTTACACTGTAAATAGAACGCTTCAGGAACTTACTCAGAAGCTCTTAATCAAAATAAAATAATTAAAACTCTGGGTAATTGGTTAACAATAAGATAGGCTGCATAAGGACAAGTTTGCGTAAATGACATTTAGGTTTGCATGGAAAAAACCGATCCCAGAGGCGTCATAATTATGTTGAATATATGGTGAGAATATGACAATTTATTCCTATATAGGCTCTATATGTCCTAAATATGGGTTCATACTGTAGCTCATGTGTGAGAATATTGTCATATTCTCACCATATCTTTTACATAAGGCCTAAAACGTTGATATTGGGAGCTTCTAGTGTCACAATAGTTTACACGTATTGTTTCAAATTCGATTTCAATCCGTGCTGCGCTAACTGACGGTTTCCCATCCGTAGAGGAAATTGTAAGTGGAGAAGTGGAAAATATCGGAAAATATGCATTAGCTGAATATCAAACTGTTAAACCGATAAATAAGTCTGTTTGAAAACACAGCGCTAAATAACCACATCTAGTAAGAGATAGTATGCCCACGAAGCTCAGACGTCCTCAGAAATTCTCAAAGATCTGCGTGATCCTTAGGAGATCTTCAGAAGTACTAGTAATCGTGGATTATAGAAGCAAGTAATAAACAGCGTATAAAAATCATATTCAGGCTATAAAATAAACTGTTGTTGTGAGATGACAAAGTAAGTTAATGTAAATAAAGTAAGGTAAGATAAGGTAAGGTAAGATAAGCAAGGCAAAGTAAGTAAAGGTAAACTTCTTTTCCTTAAGTCGTTCTCAAACAGTCCTCACAGCTCTTCTGAGGTTGAAGGACCTTCAGAGGAAATAATTTTACCCAAATTAAGAATGCGTTACGTAGGTTAACAATCAATATTTGACAATGCCTCAACACAATTCACGCACACCGGTATTTATCATCAAACAGTAGAATTTTGTACTGGTCAGCGAAAGCTCTTTTATTTTTATTTTTTTTTGGACTTTTGTAGATTTGGAGAAGGCTTTTCATAGAGTACCAAGAGAGATCGTATATTGGAGTCTGAGGAAAAAGGGAGTATCGGAGAAAATTGTGCGACTGGTGAAATCAATGTATGAAGATGCACAGACTTCAGTGAGGAGCAATATAGGAAACACAGTACAATTTAAGATTCGAGTGGGTGTACATCAGGGATCCTGCCTGAGTCCTCTGCTGTCCATCACAGTAATGGATGCCATATTGGAAAATGCGAGAAGTACCATGGGATGTGTTGTATGCTGATGACCTCATATTGGCAGATGACACAGCAACTAAGATACAAAGGCGTTTCACTGATTGGCAGAGGGCACTGGAGAGCAAGGGTCTTAAATAAATATTAATAAAACAGAGACCATGGTATGCTACAAAATGGATGAGACACTTGTGGTCAAGGACATCACAGGAAATGCATTGAAACAAGTAGAAACCTTTAAGTATCTTGGGTCGATAATGAATGCTAAAGGAGAATGCAAACATAATGTTAAGAACAAGATTAAGGCAGCGTGGCAAAAATGGAAAGACCTATCGAGTGTATTATGCTATGTCAAAATGCCGGTTCAAGTCAAAGGAAAGGTGTACAAAACAATGATAAGACCAGTGATGATATATGGAGCAGAAGCATGGACACTGACAAAAGAGGAGGAGAAGCTGCTGGAGAGAACAGAAATGAGACTGCTGCGATGGATACTTGAAATCTCACTGAAAGACAGGAAAAGAAATGAGTATATCAGACAGAAATTGGGAGTGGCATGTATATTTGACAAGGTACGAGAAGCCAGGTTGAGATGGTACGGCCATGTGATGAGGAGAGAGGAGGAAAACTGCATTAAAAGAATTATGACAGCCGAGGTTTACGGACACCGCAGTCGTGGACGACACAAGAAGAGATGGGAGACATGATTCAGCAAGACCTAAAGCTCCTCAGATTGAAGAAAAAAGATACTGAAGACATAAACAAATGGAAAAGAAGGATTCGTGTGGCTGACCCCTATTCTAGGAGGGATTAATTCCAGCCAGAAGGAAGTAGAAGAAGAAGAAAGCTAGGGAGTAAACGGAAAGTCCTGAGCTGGACTAGCCCCGTGTCCAGGACCTTGGAATTCGTCCACTGCCGGCTCAAAAGACTAATTGCAAGAAATGAGTCTGCCCTGTGTTCCCCACTGAAGATTAAACCTTTACTGTACTTTATTTCCTCTGGAATAAGACGAAGCTGCTATAACTTTCCTATATTTCCTGTATTCCCGTCCTTGGAAACAGACTATGCTGTTCCATTCATCCTTAGTTCTTCTGGAATAAGACAAAGCTGCTATAATCCTCATGTTTTTCCTCAAAAACTTAGCCCCCAACTTAAGGCCATGCTGTTCAATTCATCTCCTCTACACACGTATGTTTAACGCCATTCTGTTCTACTCCTCTGTTATATCCTCTATATTGCCTTGCAATAAGACTATTCTGTTCCAATCCTCTGTCAAATCCTCTATATTGCCTTGCAATAAGACTATTCTGTTCCAATCCTCTGTTAAATCCTCTATATTGCCTTACAATAAGACTATTCTGTTCCAATCCTCTGTCAAATCCTCTATATTGCCTTGCAGTAAGACTATTCTGTTCCAATCCTCTGTCAAATCCTCTATATTGCCTTGCAGTAAGACTATTCTGTTCCAATCCTCTGTTATTTCCTCTACAGTGTATATTGCCTTGCAGTAAGACTATTCTGTTCCAATCCTCCAATATTTCATCTGGAATAAAACAGTGCTGTTTCATTCTTACCTATTTCTTTCCTTCTCCTTTTCTTCTGGAATAATACTATGCAGTAGTAATTATTCTCCTATATTGTCGCTGGATTAAGACTCTTCTTCTTGTGGTTCTCTGCCCTTTAGGCAGGTTCATACGTCCAATGGCGCCATTCTTCACGGTGCTGAGCATCTCTTTTCAGTCCGCTGTATCCATCCGTGATCATCCAGTCCAGCAACATCTGTCTAGGTCTTCCTCTTGTTTTTCGTCCCTCCATTCTTCCCTCGATAATAGTTCTTACAAGTGAGTTCCCTCTCATTATGTGGCCAATCCATTTCCTCTGTCGACGTCTAATTGTTCCCACCAAGGATCTTTCTTCCTCTACTCTTTGCAGTATCTCCTCATGTGTAATGTGCTCCGTCCAGCTGACTCTCTCCATCCTGCGCCATATCCACATCTCAAATGCTTCCAATCTTCTGATGTCTTCTTTTCTCAGAGTCCATGTTTCTGATCCATACAGAAACACGCTCCAAACCAAGGTTTTCACCAGTCGTTTCTTCAGGTTCCGATTTAGTTTCCCTCTCATTAGTTCCCTCCTCTTACAGAATGCGTCCTTTCCCATAGCTATTCTCCTTTTTATTTCAGCATGGCATTTCGCATCTTGTGTAATCACACTTCCCAGGTAGCAGAATTCCCCGACCTGTTCTATTTCTTCACCATTTATAGTGATCCTGACTGTCGTTACCTCTTTTTTACTTATCTTCATAACCTTTGTCTTTTTGATGTTTATTTTCATTTCATATTCTGTCGAGACACTATTCAGACGGTCCATCATTCTCAGTAGACCCTCCTGACTGCCCGCCAACATCGCCTGATCGTCTGCAAACCTCAGAGCATTCAACAACCTGCCTCCCACCTTTATTCTCTCTGTCATGTCCTCCAATGCCTCTCTTATAAGTTCTTCAATGTATAAGTTGAAAAGCAGTGGTGAAAGTGGGCAACCTTGTCTCACTCCTCTACCTATTTTTCCAGGCTCCGAGTATTCTCCTTCGATTCTTATCCTTACTTTCTGGGCCATGTACAGGTTTCCTATAAGCCTTCTGTCTTTCCAGTCCACACCCAGTCGTGTAAGTGTATGCATTAACTTCCTCCAGTCTACTCGATCAAATGCCTTCTCGTAATCCACAAAGCATACGTAAATGTCCTGAGCATGTTGGAGATTTCTTTCTGCTAGTACCTTCAAGGCTCCAATTGCATCTCTTGTTCCTCTACCCTTCATGAACCCAAATTGATCCTCTCCTAGAAAGCCAGTTGCTTCTGTCTTAGCTTGTATCCTTTTTGTGAGAATTCGTAAAATGATCTTGGATGCATGAGTGAGAAGACTGATAGTTCGATGGTCCTCGCATGCTGTTGCATTTGGTTTCTTTTTGAGCGGGATCAAAATGGTCTGCAAGAAATCCTCTGGCCATGCTCCAGTGTTGTCGATGTCCTGACATATTCTTACCAATTCTGCCATTGCCTTTTCTCCTAGGTTCTTAAGCAACTCAATCGGTATGCTATCAATCCCCTCAGCTTTATTGTTTTTCATTTCCTTGATGGCCGCCATTACCTCCTCCTTCATCACATCAGGTCCAGTAACATCACCCCTGTCATCTGGTGTGTACTCTTCCTGGAGAACCCTGTGGTTGCAGTCGCCCATATATAATTCCTCCACATAATCTTTCCAACGACTCCTGATGTCATTGGGATCCTGTAGTATCCTGCCACACTTGTCCCTGACTGCAATTCCTCCACCAATATTCGGTTTCTTTGCTAACTTTGTAACCTTTTCGTATACTAGATCATGTCTTCCAAACTCCTGTAGTGCCTCCAGGTCATCACATTGCTCCTCCCACCACTTTTCTCTTGCCTTGTCCGTTGTTCTCCTTAGTTTATTGTTGAGTCTTTTATATTCCTTTCTTGCTTCTTCTGTACTTTGGTGTTTCCATTTTCTTCTTCCTTCCATATCCTGAAGCATTTCTGTTGTGACAAAATAGTTTTCGAGGGGCCACCCCCACCTGGAATCCCACCATCTCCACCGCCTCTCCAAGCACTGTCTGCTTAAGTCTCCTCCATCTCTCCTCTGTTGATGCCATATTTCCTGTTTCCAAGCGTTCCTCTATCCTATTTGATAGCTCTTGACTCTTCATTTGTAGTTTTTCCTTATTCCACTTCTGTCTTAGTATCCTTTTCTTCTTGAGGAATTTTAGTTGGAGGCAGAACGTCATGGCAACCAAGTTATGGTCCGTGTCCGCATCGGCTCCGGGTAGAGCTTTAGAGTTCTTTACACTATTCCTATATCTTTGTCTAACCATGATATAGTCCAGCTGGTAACGTGCCTCATCACCTGGCGACTTCCAAGTGTATCTGCGCCGTTTTTCCTGCTGAAACCAGGTATTTGTTACCACTAATTCTTGACGTCGGCAGAACTCCACAAGCTTCTCCCCTCTGTCATTTCTCTTCCCCAACCCATATTTACCTATACATTTTTCTTGCCCTCCCTCTCCAACCGATGCATTCCAATCTCCAATAACAATTATGTAGTTGCTTCCTTTGATGTCAGCGAGTTTTTCTTCTATTATCTCGTAGATACCGTCGACCTCCTCTTCCTCATGTGCTGTGGTGGGCATATAAATTTGCATGATCACAATGTCTACTCCCTCAGCCTGTAACGTCACCATGATCAACCTATCTCCATGCTTCTCCACTATGTATACACACTTTGCGAGCGTTTCCTCCAACAAGATGGCCACACCATTTTGACTTTCCCTTCCGCCGGTGTAGATAACCCTAATTCCTTCACTCACAAAATCCCCATCCTCCCTCCATCTGACCTCGGATAGGCCCAATATGTCCAAACCTGCCCTTCTCATCTCTCCAATAACATTCGCCAACTTTCCTGGTCTCAGCATCGTTCTCACATTCCATGTCCCTACTCTTATCTTCTCTTTACAAGGATTTCGCTTGTTGATGACCTTAGAGGCCTTGTTCCCTCTCCTGCCGAACGCGACTCTTTCCGAAAACTGGATTGAATCGTTAACGTTGTTGACTGGCTTCTTTTTTGGCGTCATCTTCAGTTTAATTAAGACTATGCTGCTCTAATTCTCTCCAATTTATTCTATTCGCAACTGAAATAAGACGTTACTGTTCTAATCCTCTCCTATTTTCTAAGGAAAAAGACTTTGCTGTTCACCACAATTTCACCTAGAATAAGACTATGTTGCTATAATATTTTCCTTATTTCTTCTGGAATAAGACTGTGCTTTTATATTCTTCCTCTGCTTTCCCAGGAAAGAGATCATAGTGCTCTAATCCTTACTTATTCATTTATTCCCCATTGTAATGGAACTGTCCTGCTGTAACCCTCATCTCTTTCCTCTATACCTCACTAGATCGAAGGCCATGCTGATCTATCTTAGTAGAAAGATAACACTGGACAACGAAGCTTTTGTTTTCTGAACACTTTTGGGTATATCTTATGGATTTTGGGCTGCTGATCACGAAAATCACCTTTAAATTTTCCTATCACCCACTGTTTTTGAAATCGCCTATTTTTGTGATTTCCTCTCACATTTTCAGTCTACTAATATGTTGCCCACAAAATAAGCTGTTCACTCAAGTCCTGGCATGCCTGGACATGCACTCAGTGCAAGTTGCACAAAATGTAATGGTAATGCTAATTCTTAGGCATGTCTGGTGAACCTCATCTGATAACAAAGTCAGAATTAAATGACCTGATCAGGGACTTAGGTTTGTCAAAAACAAAAATAGGACTATCTATCCTGTAGCGGAACATCTGTCCCTTCTGGAATGCCCTTTTACGCCTGCACTTGTAATATTTTGGGTGAAACTATTGTAGCTGTCTAGAGTGTTGGTTGTTGATGATTCAATAAACAATGATTCAATTATTCAAATTTGATTCAAGACTGCAAGGATGCTGCCAGATAGAAAAATTTATGCCCTTCCGGCCCACCAAGAAGATAAGAGAAATTTCTTTGTGCAGGTTGACAACCTGTTTATGGCTGACATTGGTGGGTTGTTTACGGCTTTGGTTTGTGAGCATGACACAACAATTGCGTCTTTTTTTAGATTAGTCACTATTAAGCCTGAAAGCTGTCTTGTTACACCAATCGCAATGTCCACCCTTCAATACGTTACTGGTTATGCAATATACATGATAAACTCCTACGAAAACATGGAACTATTGTTGAAACACATACAGTACAGCAACTACAACTGGAACATCTATGGTGATTAAAAAGTAGTGGCACTGCTACTAGGAATGCAGCTTGGATATACCAAGTACTGTTGTTTAATTAGCGAATGAGTCAGCCGTGCTAAAGAGTCTCATTACATTAAAAAGAACTGGCCGATCCATAAGCGTTTGGTTTCAGGGCAGAAATGTGTGGCACATAAACCACTTGTTGACACGAGAAAGATATTTTTGCCTCCTCTTCATATAAAACTCGGACTGATAAGAAATTTTGTGAAAGCGATGAACAAGGAAGGTGAAAGAATTCGATATTTGGGAACGATATTTCCAAGAATAACTGACGCCAAGATTAAGGAAGGCATTTTTGTTGGTCCACAAATCAGTCACGTCATCAACGACAAGCGGTTCGAAGATCTGCTAGTGGGGCCAGAGAAAATTCCATGGAAGGGATTCATTGATGTTGAGAATTTGTTTGGCAACTACAGAGCACCAAGCTATACGTGCAGCTGGTTGACAACATTCTTCAAGCATATAAAAACCACGAAGTGCAACATGTCGCTGAAGATTCATTATCTGCACTCACACTTGGACTTCCTCCCTCTGCTAGTCTTAGTGCAGTTAGTGACGAACACGGTGAAAGGTTTTACCAGAACATTGTGAAGATGGAAAAGAGATATAAGGGCAACTGGAACCCGTCAATTAATGCTGGCCGACTATTGCTAGACAGAAACGAGAAGCATCAGATGCTGAGTACAAGCCAAAATCAGAAGCAAAACACGTTTAGTTCAGTTGAGCAAATGCAAAATGTCTGTATCGATGTGTGATAAAACACGCTACATTCAATAAAAGTTAATTTTATGTTTCTCAAAATTCCTACGTGATACAGTCAATCTGAAATTATATTTGTGTTCAGGTTGAAGCTGTCTATCAAAATCACCCAAAAATTTCAGGAAGCAAAAACTTTTGGAAAAATTTGTTGTCCAGTGTAATAGGCCTAGCATGCGAGAGCTTCTGATTTGAATCATAGATGATTACACCTCTGTCAACACTTCACTATATCCCATTAGCCTACTTACATTACAGTTTAACAATCTCTTTTTGTTATAATAAGCGTCTCATGTTCTAGTATCATACAACAATGGCCAAAATGAGCCACCTACTCACAAACAATCACATGTCATCCTATCTGGTCAAATCTAACAATCATTTTCCTCTGTTCCAAGGAAACACTAGCCGTTGTGATGCCCTTTCTCACATTGGTTCATGTCTGGGGAATTAACTACCTCAACCTTTACGTGACTTTTCTCTGCTTCTTTATTTTATTTTCCTAACGATAAAAAACTCGTTTTTTCAAACTGCCCACACTTTTAGGCCAATTCATTAATTGGCGTGATTAATAAATACAAAGCATTACACTGTGTGAAATTTCCCATCATTGACTGACGTGTGCTGCGTTAGCTTTATTGGACTATTTGCATATACATAATATGAAAAGAAAAAGGCAAACACTGAGAATTATTCCAATAACTAATGGATATTATCATCAAGTTTAATCCAAACTAGAATTTTAATTTAATAATTACAAATTAATTTAACTACATTTTAACTATAATTTTTGACGAAAACACATAGCTCCATATGTTTCATTTAGCCGCAGAACACTTTTAATGCGTCAGACCATAAAAGGTACGTCATATCCATTACTAGTACGTCAAAATATGAGCATATAACCCCTGTCCTTAAATCTTTGCACTGGCTTCATGTTCATCAAAGGATTTGTTTTCAATTAAAACTTATAGTTTTTAAAACACGAAACTTTGGCCAACCAAAATGTTTTAAATCAGTCCTCATTCTCCAGATTTATCATTATTCAACCAAGTCATCTGACTGCCTTTCTTTGGTCATACCAAGGACTAGAACTGTTCTAGATGAACGTGCTTTTTCGGTTGCTGGACCTAGATTTTGAAACTCTCTGTTGGTGTTTGTTCGTTCTGCTCAGTCGCTTGTGTCATTTCATTCTCAACTTAAAACTTTCAAATTGCTTATCCACCGTAGGCTGCCTTCCTTTCTTAATGGACTGACCTTCTGGAAACTGACCTGATTGCTGCTTGGCTTTGGTGCACCATCGGTTGATGCCTTGTGCATTTGACACTGGCGCATTAGAAATTCCTAATTACAGTTACAATAACCGTTTTGTTCTCTCCGCTAAATGCTATTTTACAAGGGTCTTCTTCTTCTTGTGGTTCTCTGCCCCCTAGGCAGGTTCATACGTCCAATGGCGCCAATCTTCACGGTGCTGAGCATCTCTTTTCAATCCGCTGTATCCATCCGTGATCATCCAGTCCAGCAACATCTGTCTAGGTCTTCCTCTTGTTTTTTGTCCCTCCATTCTTCCCTCGATAATAGTTCTTACGAGTGAGTCCCCTCTCATTATGTGGCCAATCCATTTCCTCTGTCGACTTCTAATTGTTCCCACCAAGGATCTTTCTTCCTCTACTCTTTGCAGTATCTCCTCATTTGTAATGTGCTCCGTCCAGCTGACTCTCTCCATCCTGCGCCATATCCACATCTCAAATGCTTCCAATCTTCTGATGTCTTCTTTTCTCAGAGTCCATGTTTCTGATCCATACAGAAACACGCTCCAAACCAAGGTTTTCACCAGTCGTTTCTTCAGATTCCGATTTAGTTTCCCTCTCATTAGTTCCCTCCTCTTACAGAATGCGTCCTTTCCCATAGCTATTCTCCTTTTTATTTCAGCATGGCATTTCGCATCTTGTGTAACCACACTTCCCAGGTAGCAGAATTCCCCGACCTGTTCTATTTCTTCACCATTTATAGTGATCCTGACTGTCGTTACCTCTTTTTTACTTATCTTCATAACCTTTGTCTTTTTGATGTTTATTTTCATTTCATATTCTGTCGAGACACTATTCAGACGGTCCATCATTCTCAGTAGACCCTCCTGACTGCCCGCCAACATCGCCTGATCGTCTGCAAACCTCAGAGCATTCAACAACCTGCCTCCCACCTTTATTCTCTCTGTCATGTCCTCCAATGCCTCTCTTATAAGTTCTTCAATGTATAAGTTGAAAAGCAGTGGTGAAAGTGGGCAACCTTGTCTCACTCCTCTACCTATTTTTCCAGGCTCCGAGTATTCTCCTTCGATTCTTATCCTTACTTTCTGGCCCATTTACAGGTTTCCTATAAGCCTTCTGTCTTTCCAATCCACACCCAGTCGTGTAAGTGTATGCATTAACTTCCTCCAGTCTACTCGATCAAATGCCTTCTCGTAATCCACAAAGCATACATAAATGTCCTGAGCATGTTGGAGATTTCTTTCTGCTAGTACCCTCAAGGCTCCAATTGCATCTCTTGTTCCTCTACCCTTCATAAACCCAAATTGATCCTCTCCTAGAAAGCCAGTTGCTTCTGTCTTAGCTTGTATCCTTTTTGTGAGAATTCGTAAAATGATCTTGGATACATGAGTGAGAAGGCTGATAGTTCGATGGTCCTCGCATGCTGTTGCATTTGGTTTCTTTTTGAGCGGGATCAAAATGGTCTGTAAGAAATCCTCTGGCCATGCTCCAGTGTTGTAGATATCCTGACATATTCTTACCAATTCTGCCATTGCCTTTTCTCCTAGGTTCTTAAGCAACTCAATCGATATGTTATCAATCCCCTCAGCTTTATTGTTTTTCATTTCCTTAATGGCCGCCAGTACCTCCTCCTTCATCACATCAGGTCCAGTAACATCATCCCTGTCATCTGGTGTGCACTCTTCCTGGAGAACCCTGTGGTTGCAGTCGCCCATATATAATTCCTCCACATAATCTTTCCAACGACTCCTGATGTCATTGGGATCCTGTAGTATCCTGCCACACTTGTCCCTGACTGCAATTCCTCCACCAATATTCGGTTTCTTTGCTAACTTTTTAACCTTTTCGTATACTAGATCATGTCTTCCAAACTCCTGTAGTGCCTCCAGGTCATCATATTGCTCTTCCCACCACTTTTCTCTTGCCTTGTCCGTTGTTCTCCTTAGTTTATTGTTGAGTCTTTTATATTCCCTTCTTGCTTCTTCTGTACTTTGGTGTTTCCATTTTCTTCTTCCTTCCATATCCTGAAGCATTTCTGTTGTGACCCATGGTTTTCGAGGGGCCACCCCCACCTGGAATCCCAACGTCTCCACTGCCTCTCTAAGCACTGTCTGCTTAAGTCTCCTCCATCTCTCCTCTGTTGATGCCATATTTCCTGTTTCCAAGAGTTCCTCTATCCTATTTGATAGTTCTTGACTCTTCATTTGTAGTTTTTCCTTATTCCACTTCTGTCTTAGTATCCTTTTCTTCTTGAGGAATTTTAGTTGGAGGCAGAACGTCATGGCAACCAAGTTATGGTCCGTGTCCGCATCGGCTCCGGGTAGGGCTTTAGAGTTCTTTACACTATTCCTATATCTTTGTCTAACCATGATATAGTCCAGCTGGTAACGTGCCTCATCACCTGGCGACTTCCAAGTGTATCTGCGCCGTTTTTCCTGCTGAAACCAGGTATTTGTTACCACTAATTCTTGACGTCGGCAGGACTCCACAAGCTTTTCCCCTCTGTCATTTCTCTTCCCCAACCCATATTTACCTATAGATTTTTCTTGCCCTCCCTCTCCAACCGATGCATTCCAATCTCCCATAACAATTGTGTAGTTGTTTCCTTTGATGTCAGGTATACAAGGGTATTTTCAATAAATGTCGTCACTGTGATGTTATTATTTAAAAGGGACTGTTCATAATTTTAAATTTAGTTTGTATTATGATCACGATTAAAATTGTTTTAGTCATTGATTTTTAAAAATCACGATTGCTAATTAAACAACTATTTAAAGGCCGTTTTCTCCGTTCACGGTGTACAATAAAGTTTATGTAATGTAGGCCCCTAATTTAAATCTCCAATATTTCTCACCTCAGTCTGATTACCTTTCAATACACGATGTAGGTCTAATATGTTTCTATTACACGAGCGATTCGCTTGCGCAAATCATTTGAATCAAGAGGAACACGAATTATGGAATGAGGTACTCATGACGATGAAAGTTGGTGACTCGTTGTTTGTCATAACTCCGTATGGGACTGTGTGGGCCAGTAGGTCTTAATGCCCTGTCTCCCACTGGACCCGCAAGTCCTGCACGAAGCTTCTGATTTTCTCGGCCCTTTCTTTCAATCCAAGAAACAAATCCTCTTCTTTTAATACAACGTCTGGATATTCGACTGCGACCACTTCTCATCGGTATCATTGCAAAAATTCATATCATTTGTGTCCAATCATGGACTTTTCAAAGTCCTAAGTCCTGCCTGATTTCAACAAAGCTAAGAAGTCAGATATTACTTCGGAAATACTTCAAAGATTGCTCCAAGAAATGGACATTAAGATACACTTCTTATTTCAGAAAGCACTTATGGGTCAAAGCTCAAAAGAAAAGGGTGCAGTAGCCGCAATGTAAAGTAGCCTGCTATGAAGCAGCTGTATGTCAGCACGACTTCCTGCTAGGACCTGTTTAAACAGCTGTGCTAAGAGTAGGTCGTCTGTTAGCCCATGCATGATATAGTAAAGAAACAAAGGCAAAAGGAAGTCTTCATAATTGATTCACTATCGTCCCAGCAAGTTGTAACAAATAATGAATTGATTCACTCATTTACAAATTTGATCACTAAATGTTACCAAAACGAGGATTCTGTTTTGTTGCAAAGGATCATATTATAATTTCAAGCGGCACATAGGACTTCCCATGAACTGTATATATGAACAATGAAGTAGGGTGTAAAATAGGAAGAAAAGGTACAGCATCAGCAGCAGCGGAAGATGCCGCAGAAGCAGAAGAAGCAGAAAAGCAGAAGAAGCAGAAGAAGCAGAAGAAGCAGAAGAAGCAGAAGAAGCAGAAGAAGAAGAAAAAGAAAAAGAATAAGAAGAATAAGGAGAAGGAGAAGAAGAAGTAGGAGAAGAAAAAGAAGATTAAAATAGTCATCAGCATGATTATAATGATCATTATGATCATGATCAAAATTATATTCCTAGTCATAATCATCATCACCAGTCACCATCACCACCATCACTATCGACCATGTTGTTATGCCAGTAGGCACCGAAAATAAACTAGATCTCACAACAGTACTACAAAAACAATGTCAATCGCACAAAATAAAGCACTAAAATTCGGAAATAAAAACATAAATAAAAACTACGAAACTTCGTAAATAAAAATATTGTCAGTTAAATTTGAATTATAGTTGTAGAGAACGCCGGAAGCAGAATAATAAATACAATGTTCAGCAAAATAACACCATAAAATATGTAAGCCCAATCAACCAAGGGCAAAGATGAAACCTTTGAAAGATTCACATCTGCTGTGCACGTGTGTGTAATTCATCTTTCTCCTAAGTCACCAGCAGAGGCGTAAGTACTGGCAACCTGTTGCTTTCTTGAAGAGATAAATTACAAAGCTCATTAAGGTCTTTGGCAGCTAATTAGATGTTTACAACCAAAGAAAAGATCGTTTAACCGCCTCTGTGTTGAAGGTTAGTGATTTCCCATGGTTAGTCACCAAACCAAAGCTTTTAATTGATGGCACCCATGAAATTGAGACGCCCCTTAAGATCATGGAATCAGTAACGGAGCTAGCCAATTTACACACACCAGTACAATAGAATTTTCCGAGAATGATCTTTGGAGAGATACACAGTAACTCTGAAAACGAATATGCTGAAGTTAAACATGTATTTCAGCCAATTAACAGAGAGCATAGTTGCAACATATCGTCAGCATAGAGCAGAAAGAAAATGACGAATTTATTGGCAACCAATGCCAAGTTTACTCAATTACACAACAAAAATGTTTATCAATATAATGAAGAGAAAGAGAGAGTGATAAAACACTGCCTTATCTCACTCCAAAAGCCACTGATAAGCGGTACGAAGAGTAATAACCCGAAGGCACTTTAACCATACCAACTTACTAATTACCTCTGGACCGCTTTACCCAGGGAGAATTTGCTCGACATTTTCAAAAGTCATCTTGCGGCAAATGTCATGACTTTAAGGATGAGCGGGGTATCTGGACATCTGGATGCCAGATCTTGGATCTTGTCCAAATTATACCACATATGCCACGAAAGTGATCAGCAAAATTCGTATGCGACATTATAGTCAGTAAGACAACCGCTGAGTGAAATGTTTGAGAGGCTACGACAAACTTTCGAATTCAATGTTTTTCAAAGCTTCGAAGGGCTTTTGTTTAGAAAGTACTCGCACAGTTCATCATTATGTCGACTTGCAAAGTACGGTGATGAATCTCTGATTGTTAACATACAGTTCAATTAGCAGAACAGTTATTGCGATACATCTTGTCGCCTGCAGTAGACATCCACATATCACTATTACTACTGCTGCTGCTACTACAACTACTGTTACCACCACTCCCACCACCACCACCAAACTGTTCAAGATATTACCAAGGCAGCGAGGATAATTAAGCCCACCGCTTCAACTATCAGCACCAATCAGCACCGATTCATCATCATTATCAAAACAATTCCTTTATCAACTGCAGATGTCGCCGGATTTGGACTCTAAACCTGACATGTGTAAGGCAATGCCACAAAACGATGCTAATGCTGCATCGAAAGGTAATATCCTGAACAGCTGAAAGCAATAGGCCAATTTTTTGTCTAATTAACCAAAAATAAATTAGGCTTACTGTGTAATTTAATAGAATAACCAAAATAATGAAGTCTTGTCGCACATACACGAAAGTTCATTCTTAACTGCAGGCAGTTTTTATCAGTCGTCCTACCCATATAACAGGGCCTATGTCAACTCCTGGCTTATCAGGTGGATAATATATCAACACGGGTGAGCTCAATTAGCAAAATAGGTCCATTTGTTAATAATGCATTTTATATAGCTCTTTCAAAGTCCTAAAGTTAGTCCTGTATGCAACTTTAGGAAATTGGACAAGTATTCGAGTCAAATATATAGACTTCAAAGACATATTAAAGATATATATTCACGGATTTATTGAGTAAAAGTTACAGTGGGCGCTAAACGAATATGCATAACCTGAATCTAATGATATAGCGCGTTTCTTAGCAACCCTGTTGAAACAAATGTGATTTCACAAGTGTACGGAATTTTTGTCTGTTTATATCTTTCTCTTTTGACACACCATCTGATCATTATCCCATCTTTACACGTCTTGCCGTTCAACCTACTCCACGCCCTGATCCTGTCTTTCATTGTTTTTTCCTGTCATTAATTCAATTAACATTGAAGCCTACAAGATATCTCCTGCACAGGTCTTGTTTTAAATCCACACTCCTCCATTGATGACCTTCTCTCTTCCTACAACATCACTCTTTCCATAATTCATGGCCAGCATGCACCTATCATTACCAAATCCAGCTCTAACTCTAGCAATCCTTGGTACAATTCCTATCTTCAGGCCTTCAAATCTTTCCGGCGACGCCTTGAACGCGCTTACAAACGCACCCATGAGCCTTCAGCTTCTACCTGCCCTTAAATCTGCCACAAATAAATATTATCACCTTCTTATTGCTGCTAAAAAGAGATTTTACTCTTCTTTAGTTCGCTCCCAATCCTCTAGCCCCACCTTCTCTGGAAAACCATAAACCAACTCTCCTCCATCGGAACTCATCCAGCCCACTTCCAAATTCTCTTCCACCTTCTTCAGTAGCTGATTCCTTCTGTTCTTTCTTCTCTGATAAAATTAGTACCCTCTGTCTTTCTCTACAATCTCTCCTTTCCAAAAACACCAATTGTCCACCTGATGATCATTCCTTTCCCACCCATGACTGCCCACCCTCCTCACCACGATCTTCACTTTTTGTCTTTCAACCCACATCATGACTGAAATACTGCATCTATTAAACTCTCTTCCTAACAAACATTGTGAACTTAACCCTATGCCCACATCCTTATTGAAAGACTGTGCATCTGTCCTTGTCCCAATCATTACCAAAATAGTTAATCTCACTTTATCTAAGGGTAATTTACACCTCCTTTTCACACAGTCTCTTGTTATCCTCTTCTGAAGAAATCATCACTTGACAAAGAAAAACCTTTGAACTACCGACCTCTTTCTAACCTGCCTTTCATCTCCATATTAACTAAAGGGATTGTCCTCTCTCAGATAAATGACTATTTAGCTTACAACTCACTCCTTAACCCACACCAGTCTGCTTTTACTAAGCGCCACTCAACTGAAACTCTGCTGACATCTCTCTACAACAAGCTTGTTTCTGCCATCTCTCATCAACAGATTTCTTGCCTCTGTCTCCTTGATATCTCAGCAGCCTTTGACACCATAGTCCAACGACTCTCAACCTGGTTTGGTTTTGCTGACACTGCTCTGCTCTGAATACGTCTTATCTCTCCTCCCGCTCTTTCTCCGTTAAAACTTCTGAAGCCTCTTCTCAATCATGCCCTTTCGCTTGCGGAGTTCCGCAAGGCTCCGTTCTTGGACCTCTTCCACTCAGTTCACTCGTTAAAAAAGCACCCTCAGTTGACCATCACCTCTATGCTGACGACACCCAGTTATTCATCTTTTTCTCTCCGAATTGTTTCAACGAGTCAATAGATCATCATCTTTGTGTGGTTAAACAAATCTCCTTCTGGATGAAAACTAATCTCTTGTGCCTCAACCCATCTACAACTGAATTCAAAATTGAATCCATACTTATTGGCCTTCATGACCAGCTCAGGAAAATTCCTGACCCCTCTATCTCCCTCGGCCTGGACTCTGGCTCCACACACACCTTTAGCAATAACTCTTATGTCCGTAACCTAGGTGTGATCTTCGACCAAAACCTCAGCTTCTCTGATCACATTACCCATCTCTCCCGCTCTTGCTTTATGCATATCCGTGACCTTCGCAGAATCAGCCCTATGCTTGACTTCAAAACTGCATCTACCGTTGCCACATCCATAGTCCATGCAAACCTAGACTACTGCATTTCACTTTTTCTCAATATAGATACCACTCAAATAAACCGCCTTCAAGCTATCCAAAATGCTCTTGCTCGTGCTGTCACCAAAACTCCCAAACACCATCACATAACTCTTGTTCGCAAATCACTTCACTGGCTTAAAATACCTGAACGTATAGAGTACTAAGTCCTGTCCCTTACCTATAACACACTTCAATCCTCCCAACTCTCCTATCTTCGTCAATTATTTACAATCCAACCACTCCGTTCAACACGCTCCTCTTTTGTCATAACCCTTCTTCGCCCTACCGTCACCTCACCCTTAAAATTTGGAAATCGCTCCATACCTCTGGAATAAACTCCCGCCAGAATTACGACAATTATCTGATCCATCATACGAACTCACCAACACTTCACCTCTTGCAATTTCTGCACTGGTCTTTCACTCAAAACTAAAAACATTACTTTCCAAAAGTCTTATCCTAATTCTTCCCCTTATCTCTCTTATCGTTTCATTTTCAAGCACCATCCACCGTAGCCGTCCGACTGTCTGCCAGCCTGACTCCCGGATCTTGACCTGGAACCGAACCCTTTTGCCTATCAATTTTGTTTTGACTGAGCGCCTGTGAATAAGCTGGTTCCCGCGACTTAGCTTTCGTTGGGCGCTGTAGAAATCTCAAGATAACGATTACGTTTAATTGTTCGTATAGGTTCATTCCTATTGGTATGTTTCTTTAGGTTATGTCTTGTCTCCTTTTCCATCTGCTGAGAGATTTCCTTTGTTTGTTTACATATGCCTATATCTTAGTGTGTATATTAGTCTGTTTGTATATCTGTTTGTCTGATTGTATCTCTCTTTGTTTGTGAGGTAAAGTGTTTTGCTGTAACCGGATATACTCATAAAAAGAAACAGGAGGCTAACTTAAAATGTTGGTGGTGTGTGTCTTATGGGATCACTCAAATGATTGCATTATGACAAAAGCCATAAGGAATCAGACCAAGCAGGCCCTCTGTCACACACACACATACACACACACCTACACACATACATACACACACTCTCTCTCTCACGAGGGATTGTAGTTCTCGGCAATGAGTTGCAAATCTCGCATGACGCTATTTGGGTATACCGAACCCATGATAAAGGATAACGATCGCCGACTGGAGAGTAGGACACAGTTCACCCTCCACCCTGTACAACCCCAATCAGTTTTTAAAAATACATACATTACCTACGGAAACAAAAATATTAAAGGAAACGATAAGAAGAAAGAAATGAACTTATGGACAACGTCAACAACATTTTCATGTCGAAGACGTCAACGGCCTTAGTTGCCATAAGATGTCGTTAAACCCATGGACAACAACAGCAACCTTGTACAACCCCAAGAAACGCTCGAATTACTTAATTACGTTTCGGACAGCACGCGAACTGAACACGAAAACTTGAACAATAAAATGTAACACTATATATAGATAGACTGCGCATATACGACCATCCATATTTAATTAGGACCATAGAGATATTAGACCAACAGACATGATCTGTGTGTCGATTTTCTAGCGCTTTTGTGTAAAAGTCACTTCCTTAACTGAATCGAAGGCTTGCTCATGAATAAATATACCTCGCATTACTTCGGCTCCTTCAGGATTAGTCGTGTTCCGTTTTCGAAGCTTAGCTGCAGACCAACTGAGGTCCTTACTTAGACTGAGTGAAAAAGATCTTACGAAGGGAAAATACTTTAAAATGATTTAAATTTGAAAGTAAAGCTGCTGACCAATAGCAATGCGTCTGTCGATAGGAGGTGCTTTCCCGTCAAAAATCCTCGCCCCCTTGTCCAATCAGAAGACGCCGGTATGCTCTGATAAGCGTTCTCAGAATGGAAGGGTGGGAAGGAGGGGTGCATCGTAGGCCTAGCCTAAGGCCTAGTTCAATTTTTAGGCTTATGCGTGCGTCGTGGCGCCCCTATCGGCAGCGTTCTGTACTGTTGTTTACATGACGGCATTTATACAATCTTAAAATGTCTTATAATAGCAGACACTGGTGTAGCTAGAACATATACAACAACTATAAACTGCTTGCTGACAGGAGGATAGCTAACACGACCAAGTGTTAGACTAATAACCTGTGTTATTAAAACATGCCTTCGCTCGCTGCATGGGCCACTGTAAACTAACATTACCAATTTTTTTATTCTGATCACAGTAATGTTTAAAAGAGTCTAATATATATGTGTGAGGTGCATGAAGAGATGGACAAGTGTAGATTGAATGACGTCAATAGAGTCTGTTCTGGAGCACTTGAAAAGCACTCAGCGCCGAGGCCAACACTGAAGAGGGCGGCCAGACGGACAGGCAGACAGGTTGGCAGGTAGGCTGACAGGCGTTCCCATTGGTCCATTCAGGGTAGGGGTCGCTGCCCGCACGGAAATCAGAACGTCATCCTCAGGCTGTTTCTTATTTCTTACGGTAGCCAACGAGGAACGTCATATTGTCAGCAACGAACTCGAAAAATTAAATTTTTGTCAAAAAAAACTAAACCAACAACTGAGAAGCTAACATGTCCTAATGTATGTACATTCCATGCGAAATGCTTCCAGTCGTTGTTGAGTATAAGTTCAAAAACTGAAACTGGAAGTTGTTTTCCTCATAAGGTTTTCATCAGTCTTCCTCAGAAAGAATGTCAGCTTGGTTTCCACTATCATCGCAGTTCTGTTGGTAAGCTTCTTGCCTAACCCTAAACAAGGCACAATCCGGTTTGCAATGTGCTTGAAGAGTCTTCGTCACATAAGCGGCTTTCAGGATAGAGTCTGCTGTTCTTGAAGATACAAATTATGCTTCTTCTAGAGTTGCAGTCCAGTTACTGTTGCCTAACAGGTCTTCTAAGCACTTCGAGCTTTTTCACGTGGAATCAACCAACGATAACAACAAAAGGATCATCTTAACAAGAAGGCCCTATTATAGGCCAACTCCACTGAATCCTTTCATAAGTCTGTAGAGTAGTTGATCACAGGTAATCACGGCTATATGTCCTGGATTCAAAACAGCTATTACATTCCTATTTATATCCAGTCCATGGAATGATGTAGCGTTGCTCTTTATTGATCAAAGTGGAAAGCAGCCAACTTGTTTGGATATTTGTCATCACTATCTTTCTTTTCAAGCAGGTCAGAAACATGCCAATTGTTCAGAAACAAATTCTAGATTAGGGAATTATCATGTAGGCATTTGCATCAATTTCTGAATAACTGCTAATTTCGATGACCTGCACATGGATACTCACTGAACAGCCTTTCAAGTTTTAGACCTATCTCAAACTTCAGAAACATTTCTAAGATTATTGCACGACTCGTTCTTACACGGATTAAGAAACGTTTTACTTCCTCTCCTAATTTCAGCCTCACAAATCAGCTTACCGCGAAGGTTACTCCATTAAAACAGCTTTTGACTTCACACGGGATAACATCTTCTCATATATCGATATTGAATAGGCATGCCTCTAGGTACACTTGGACCTTAGCGCGGCATTCGACACCGTTGACCACCGTCTACCTCTTTCCAGACTCAGCCAAGCTTTGATGTCTCTGGAACTGTCTTAAACTGGCGAGCTTTTAACCACTGCCATCTTCAAGTATAGTCTTTTGGCTGAGCCACAAAGCAGAACTAGCCCTTCACCTTCATCAGCTTCAAACAAGCACTTCTTATGTACAAAGTGCAGGCAAATCATCTGCCATCTTACATATCATCTATGTTTGCATCTAGTATCTCTGTTAAAGCCCGTTTCTCTCTCCGATCTGCTTCTTCTGAAAAGTATGTTGTTCGTGGCACACGTCTTGTGTTTGGCCGGCGTTCATACACTGTTGCTGGTCCTTCCTACATTTGCAACTCTCTTACTGTGACTGTCTTTCGCTCCCAGCTGAAAACTTACCTATTTCAGTCTGTCTATGACTCTTAATGTCTCCTGTTTCCCGGCTTCAATATGCATTTCTGAACTTTGTAAGGAGGGCATTATTAAATTATAGTTGTATTGTATTTAGCTTGCAGATTCAAATGGCGCTGTCTTACACGGATATCCACTATTTGACACGATGGACTACAACATGTTGCTGTTTCGACTCAGTGCTTCCTATAAAATTGTCGGCAGCAATAATTGTAATGGGTAGACATGATGTTGGAAATCGGATCAGACAGATAAGAATGGGCACCAGTCCCTTGCGGTGTTCCGCTGCAGGACTCGGTCCTTGAACATCTTGTAAACAGCCGACCTGCCGCAAGTCGTCACAGCTTTGGGGCCACGGTTCACCAATACACCGTCGATGTTCGGCTCTATTCGACATGCCATCCCCGGATACACATGCCTATGTATAAAGGTGCGGGTCATTATTAAAGATGTACAGATGGGGATGTCACTGAATCGGCTACGGTTGAATCCGTTAAAAACGCAGTTCGCATGGCTGGGCACTCGACAGGTGCTCGCAAATATGGCCAGGGAGACGATAGCGGCGGCATTCCCGAGCTGGGAACCACTAGACGTCGTCCGGGACTTTGGCCTGCTCCTGGAGGAAGATATATCAATGGCCGACCAAGGCATCTTTCTCTGCAGATCCTGCTTTTACCAACTTCTCTAGATCCGGGTCATCGGAATTTACACTGCCAAGAAAGGCAAATGTATCGGCATTTCAGCACGATATTGAGATACAACTGCTTTCACAAAAACTCAAATCCAGTCAAGAATGTTTCTGTGGATCGGTAATCTTACGATACCGAGTGCCTGGGTTCCTGTATGCGCAAAACACAGCGTCGCCGCTCTCCGACTAAAGCAGCGCAATGCAAGACACGCTTTATTCGACCCCTTTTGCCCAACTTAGCTATAAATTTATTTAATTTCTGCATTATTTAAATTAAAGCAGGCCTGTTATATAATTAAATTCTACGTCGAAAGCTTTGTGGCCGATCCGCCACATATGCATCTATTGTTAGGCTTAGAAAATAGTTAATTTATGATCCGTTGATGTCATTGTCTTTGTCTGATTCTTTGTCTCTCTCTAAATGCACTAACTAGGTTCGGCCGAGGTTTTGAGGATGTAATTTCACTTCACCCTAACCTGCGCCGGCCTAACCACGACCAGCCAGCCAATATTCTCGCGTATTTTGAACTGCAAGAGACATTGCACTGGGTTGACAACAGAATTACAATCAAGATTGTAATTGTAATCTCAAATTTATATAGCGCAACTTAAACAGAAACTCATCGCGACCGGAAAACGTAAAATCACGATCGAATAGAACAGCTTTCAAGCACACGTAAAAAGCAGGGAAAGGCCAAGGAGTTCGGAGTTCCTGCCGTAGGTTGCTAGGGTACTTATTTCAGGAAGATGGACCCTTCACAGCTTCGATACTGGACCGTGGGTGTTCGAGCTCGCGAACAACCAGATCACCTTGCGCAGTAGAACGATGAAATCTGAGGCCAGGGATGGAGGTGAACCGAGACACATACCTGCGTGAGACAGTGGGTAGAACAACTTACAAGACAAAATGCCCTTAAGCATTATGATCTTTAACTCATAGCTGACAAGTGCCGTTCCTCCCTCATGAACATCTCCCTAATAAGGCTGACCTCAATACTAGCCGGTCCCCGAATACGTCAGGAAGCTTCTTATTCCTTTCTCGAGCCTAATTTGCGCTGGGTTAGGCCTGCGTGCTTCAGCTATGAATGTTGCCTGTTGCATTTGGCATTGCTAAGTCGCAGATTTTTATTCAAAAGATGTACAATCACGCCACCCAACGCAAAATAAATCGGGTCGAAAACATTCTTAATAGTATACGAATCATCATAAGAGAATGCCAAGTAAAACTGATTGTCTGCGACTGCAGTCATAATAAAAGCGCCATGCAAGGTTCTGGGATATATGCGACATGAAAACAGTTCGACAACATTGCTTTCAAACACCCACGAGAACCTGATAATCCCACAGTTCCATATGCCGACACGAGCATACCGTGCTTTCTCGCGCACTGGAACGTCCTTCTGGAAATAACTTCCAATGATAATTAGAAATCATACGATAGAAATAGCTCGAGAAATATGCTCAGCCGATCTTACTTCTTAGTTGGCATTCGGCCAAGAACGACTGCGTACAGAATACAGACTTCAATTCATCTGCATTCGGGAGCGTGAGTCAATTAGCAAACATTTGATTTAAATCTGTTCATAGGCTATGCAGGAGATCTAGAGGGGCTGTTTTAAAGAACTCGGGTGACCATGAACGACGATATACTTGGATATATAGGTCTAATGCCCGGTCACCGACCGCATCTAAAAGAGTGCTGTCTACTTCCTGGTCCAAGCCATTTGAATGAATGAATATTAAGAGATTAACGTACCAGACATCAAAAATAATTTGATATATATATACATACATACATACATACATACATACACATACATACATAAATATACAATGTAATGCTGTATGCTACTTGCCTAAAGCAACACTTGCATCTCTGTAGATGTCGAACTATTATAAGTGTAAAATAGGAGACGCATAAAAGCAGTGCTTAGAGCCGTGCTACTCAAAGAAATCATGTCATGCACTAGAATTTGCATCAAAGAGACACGATCGAACAATTTCAGTCACCCCAATATTAGGCCCTATAAACTAATGGAGTCTCGTTATATAAACCATATTTAAACCGTTAAATTCTTCTAAACCAGTATGCATGAATTGTGTTTGTTTGTATGCTTGCATGCATGCATATATGTATGTATGTATTATGAAGAGCCTTTAAGTAGGTGGGCCTTAAGATAAGAAGGATATGCAACTTGGGAACAGTACGATATATGTCCGAAAGAAGGCTGCACAAAGAGGAAGGACTTACATATGAGAATGCGCAGTTTATTCGAGTTGATACTCGAGTAACTGGATTCCAGCACTCCTCAGGCATTCCATTCAAAGCTGAAGTCTCACCCTTTCAAGAAATCTTACCCTAATCCATCCAATCCGCCGCCTTCCATTTCTCTCAACCTAAGCAGAACCCACCGTAACATTTCCTCTGTCCCCTTCTCTCTGGTCTACTAGCCCCGGACTTTGTTATTCTTATTACATCTTTGGAAAACCCCTCTAACTTGACGCAGCGCTCATGAATAAACCTGTGCCCTGCGCTTAGCTTTATAGAGACGCTTTAGAAATTCTCGAGATTACGATTATGTCGGGGCGGAACCGACCAAAAAATTTCATCCAAGGAGGATTTTAAACTTTATTCTTTCCTCGACAGGAAGCCAGTGAAGCATTTCTTTTATATAATTTGATATGAGAGAGAATTTTGATAAGCTGGTCATCGAAACGCGCAACTGAGAACGGATTGAGGGTAACGTATTCTGACTTCGGCAGACTACCAAGATGTACAGGAATCGATTGCAGGAATCTAGGCGAGTAAATGTGAAGGAATGAAGCAGGTTCTTTTATACGGCTCTTAAAGACAAGTTACACCATACTGATCGAATCAGACGCAGCTAGGAGAGGTGTGGCATGCATTTTAGCCAAAAAGAAGCCAAAATGCGCGCTGGGTTAGGTCTACGTGCTTCAGCTATGAATGCTGCCTATATTGCATTTAACATAGCTGACTCGTCGATTTTTATTCAAAAGACGTACACTCACGCCACCCAACGAAATATAAATTGGATCATATGCATTCTTATTTGTCTAAGAATCAATACAAAGGCCTATTAATGCCAAGTAAAACTGATTTTCTGCGACTGCAGTCATAATCAGAGCACCATGCAAAGTTTTGCGGAAGGCAACATCTCTCAATCAGCTTGACTACGAATTTTATGCCCCTCGTTGGGTAACTGAAATGGTTTGGGACATCTGGGCCCATGCCGCATATATCCCAAAACGAATCTAGCCCTGAACAAGTAACGTTTTTGCAACCCATTATATACATATAGGCCTATAACACTGGATCACACGAAAAACATTTTCGCCTGCTACTAGGCATATGTTATGTGTACTACACTAAATCGAATCTGCTGATTCCAAATCTGAAGTCAGATTTTGTGTAGCACGTCAGGATCTTAAGATATGCAGCATACATGCTAATAATTATGCAAACTCTTTACAGAACTAGTATTTCCTTATAACTGTGTAATTATGCAAACTCAGAGTATTCATAACAAGAAACAAAATGTTATTCTTTTATAACTTTAAATTAAAATATGTTTTAAAATGTAACATAAATATATGTATGTTACTCAGATGAAAGCATACATTTCGAAATTTTGTCTCTATCTTAACTCTATACGAGTTCAAAAGTGCTTTAGACACTTGCTCTTGCGCTTGTGAGTGGGCGCTGTTGCCCGCTGCAGAAACCAGCAGTTATCGCCCATCATGTTGGAATTGCAGTGGCCCTGATATCTTGCTTCAAAGGTGGAGATGTCTTGATGGAATCTCTCTCCATGCTCATCGCATACATCACCCAAGTTTGGTGGGAAAAAATCCAGATGGGAATGTAAGAAATGTATTTTTAGTGACATCCGGCAGCCGAGTTGCTTATATGCTGTTAGCATGTTGCTAACGAGTTCAGCATAGTTCTCAGCTCGGTGATTCCCAAAGAAGTTTTGGACCACCAACGTACGTGCATCCCAAGCGGCAAATTCCAGTGGGTTGAGCTTGGTTCTAAATACAGTATCACGCATTAGTTCGCGGATTTCTGGCCCAATAAAAATCCCAGCCTTCAGCTTAGCATCAGTTTTGATGGCTCCAAATTTATCTCTCAGATACTGGAAGCCTTGTCCAGTACGATCCATTGCCACTACGAAATTCCTCATGAGGTCCAGTTTAATGTGAAGTGGTGGTAAATACACTTTCAATGGATCAACCAAAGGTTCGTGTTGCACATTGTGCCGACCAACAATGTGCTCAGATCTAGGAGGCCACAGTTTCACTTTGTAATGGTTGCTGCCATCACGACTGTTCCACAAGCACAAAAAGCACATATGTTTTGTGTACCCCAGCTGTAGGCCTAGAATAAGTGCTACCACTTTGAGGTCCGCACAGATGTTCCATTTGTGGTCTGAGTAGTTGATCACTTTCAAAATGAGTTTCATTGAATCATATGTCTCTTTGAGGCCTACAGCGTGGGCTATAGGAACAGACGGCTTTTCGTTACCATTGTGCACCAACACAGCTTTCAAGCTCGCTTGGCTGGAATCTATGAACAGTCTCCACTGATCAGGAACGTATTCGCAACCTAAATTCAGCATGAGACCGTTCACGTCAGTACAGAAACAGATATCATTTTCCAGTTTGTAATATGTAGCTAACTGTTTGTGACGATAACGGAAGTGTGATGTTGTGGTACCTTTATGAAGCAAGTTCCACTCCCCTAGTCTGGAGGCTAACAATTCAGATTTCTCCTTTGACAAAGATAGGTCCCTCACCAGATCATCTAACTCACCTTGCCTTATCAAATGCGGCCTACCCTCTTCCAAATCTTGATCACTGGATTCATAAACAGTAACGTCATCTTCTGTATTACCATCAGAACTGACCGTTTCATCAGCACCCGCAGCAGGCGGAAATGGTACTGGATTCTCTTCATCATGCGGCACTGGCTTTAGAGCGGACTTGCAATCAGGATAAACGATTTTATACTTATTTTTCTTTGAAAATCCAGCAACTTTAGTAATGCAGAAATAACAGTCTGCATGATGATTTCTTGGCTCGCGCCACACCATAGGCACAGCAAACGGCATTGAATTCCTTTTGCCATTCAGCCACTGTGTAAGCCCAGAGTAGCACACGGTGCAGCAGACATGAGGTGCCCAACTTTTATCCTGGTCTCCGATTTGACATCCAAAATAATACTTGTAAGCAATCATCACTCTCTTAGTTAACTTCTTGCGCTGGTCACAAAGAGTATATTTACCACAAACATAGCAAAAATTGTCTGGATGGTTAACACAGCCTCGCCTATTCATTTCAAAATTAAATCTCACACACTAGCTACAGCTATATAAGAAAACTTCACCTTCGTTCTACGCAATCTCGCCTTATATACTGGTATTGATGCTGACATGCCCAATCGTGTCTAGCGGCTGCTGCAGGCTTGCTGTTAGGAATATTTCAGGCGACACTTGCAGGCATGCACGTATCACTGGCAACAATCGTGGAGACACATACAACAGAATGTACAGACATAACCGAAAACGAGTCCTTACGTCATTACTTGAATGCATGCATAACTTAAAATCTAGACGTGCTGGGCAGATTCTGACTTCATATTTGGAATCAGCACATTTGAATCAATATAAGGTACATGCATTACTTTCAGTAGCAAAATCGTTGTGATCCAGTGTATAATTGCATGTAAGATATACTGTATATAATATGCAGTTAACTCCGACCGGTAAGTAGGCTACTTTCTTCTGAAACATGACCATTGCAAAGCCATTACCGGCTACCTAATTAGTCAAATAATTAATAGGTCACTCATGAAACTGTTCAGTTGGTCCCAGACAGAATAAACGTATAACTCTGAACAGATTTTAATCAACATAATGTGCGAAACAGCAGATAGCTATCAACAAAAAATGTGTTTTAGTATTAATAAAAACGAAAGCTCCACCGATCGAATTCAACACTTCACAGTTTGGAGTATCGAAGAGTTCTATTCCAGAAAAAAATAAATTTAACGAACATATTGACAATTTACGACGTGTAGCTTAGCCTCAAAAAAGCTATAGTCCTATCCAGTGGAGAAATAGAAAACATTAGGTCTCACAGTGGAGAAATTTAAAATATTAGATCTCAAAGCTATAGGCCTATATATCCATGAAGAAATTGAAAAGATTAAGTCTGCTAAAGAGAAACACTTAAAATATTCGTGTCTCTCATCATAAACCGTAGTTCTTGCACAAAACAAGAACGTGATTAAAATGACTGTTTTATGAGCGTCATTTTAAATACTACTTATTGACAAAATTTGCTGGAAATTGTCCAAATTTTCCAAGCCATGCAGCGACCATGCAGGTCAGGTCTCTCATGCTGTACATGTGCTATGCCATTCTGTTCCTTAAATCATCGCCATCTATCATGCACCCGCTAAAAAACTAAACCTACCTATTCCTAGAGTTATGTGTATCTTCAGTTCTAGTTGCCTATCATCGTTCGCATATCACATAAACCGAACAATGAATGACGTGCAAAGATATTGTTTATAAATGGACACAAGGCAACCAGTTAATATCTAAATTAAATGCAGGAATGCCTTGCAGTTTGCTAGTTTATGCTGTTTGCCTAAAGTAAGATTTAATTTTATAATTTGCATGGATATATATATACAACCCTATTTAATACGTTGCCCTATATGGCTTTGTCATATGCTAAGTAAAGAATCATTTACTTACTTCCTTACCTTACTGACAATGCGAATTACAATCTTTAAGTTTTAATTATATAATTTGCATGGATATATATATATATATATATACAAGCCTATTTAATACGTTGTCCGATATAGCTTTGTTATCTGCTAAGTAAAGGATCATTTACTTACTTCCTTACCCTACTGACAATGCGAATTCCAATTTTTCTGTGTTAATTTTATGCCTTTTTGTCAGAATAAAGTTGTTTTATCCTCCTCTACCTACAAGAAACAAAGTTTCCTAACTATGGTGTATTAGCACACGTTTTACTTACTTGCTTGCTTACTTACTTGGGACTACACGCAATAATTGTCCTATCGTTTAATATCAAGAAAATTTAATTTATTTTAGTACGTGACAAAATAAATACATGTGAACAATGAGAGTAGGGCTATATAGGCCTATATTTATTTTTATGCGCCGACTGAGCAATGCAGAGAATTTACAATTCTATTCAAATGAAATATGCACATAGATAATTTTAGGAATTGTTCATAGGGCCTAAATGTTTTCCGAGCAATTTTTAACGGTAATAATGCATATTTCGATGAATTTAAACCTAAATAAAGTGCATACGTATAAAATAACAGGATTCTAAATTACTATTACATGCAGAAATCTTAAGGTGATCAAATATATTATATGGACAATTTTGCAGAAATATTTAAAACGTTTCGACAAATACATAAATGAAATAATATTATTTATATAGCGCTACCATTTTTAAATCGTAGTAACTGTGCAAAATGTACATAACCTGCATACGTTAGTATGCTTTTATAAATGCACCCAATATAAAATTCCTTAAGCTTGAACTAAAAAACTATATTGCGGCATCGTTGCTATGGAGTTACGCAGGTTTGAACATTTCATTCCAGAGTTTCTTTTTTATTATATATATATATTTATTTAAACAAAATGCATTGTATTACATTACGTCAGGCCTACACAAATAGCTCAATGTGCCTACATATAAAGCCTATATGTCACAAAAACCCGAACTATAACCCTTAAAAAGCGTTTACGCATGATTAGGCCTAACTATTAACTATAACGTTAGTGACTATTGTTACTAACGTTATTTCATTATTGTAATTATTGCTGTTGCCATCACGGTTCTAGTTGCTTCGCTAGCGTTTTGCTATGTTTATTAGCACTCAGTTTTGTCTAAATATTTTTTTCAACTTTGAGCCAAGTTGTTTTAGCGTAATAACGTTTAAATATAAAGAAAAATATCGAAACAGGCGATATAAACCTGGCTTTCTTTCAAAATATGGCTTTTTCGCAGACTTTGTTTTATAGGCCCCGCCCAACAAAAGCAAATCACGACCTTCTAATCTGAGAACAGGCAACTTTCAAGCAAAGGATAGAGATTCGATGTAAAACCTGCTAAAAGTGTTCAAATAAGCCCCATACATCAATATCTTTCTAAGATCCCACAAATCGCGAACCTTAGTAGCCCAGAAACCTCCACTTTTTGCATTCAAAATCGCTTACTTCGAATGTCACCTCCGGAAGCCGGATGCCCGTTGCAATTTGAAAAGCAGCACAACTATGTATATATATATACAAGCATACGTAATGCTGTTCTGCGTATAATATACCTGATTGTATATATGTATAGACCTATATATATATATAATATTACCACGTAGGCAAGAGAATATGCACGTAGGCTGTGCTGCATGCTTATATATAGCGCCTATAGCAAATTTCTGTGTTCGAAATATTCCCTCCATTTCCAACTACTTCACAGGCTTGGCATGTAAGTCCTTGTTGATGATTATTCATTGAAACTATTAAAGGAAACGAATCACGTGATGATGAAATCCCATAAACCTTCGGGTATTAGAATACTTTTATTTGTTGAAAGGTAATAAAGCGGCTACTGACGAAATCGCAATGCAAGGGAGCGTGGTTCACTGTTTTATGTTTCGTGGACACTGAATTCAAAATAAAATTCTTAAGACTCGCGATGAAAGTCTTTTAGAAAAACATTGAATGACGGAAATACAAAGCGGTGGAAATATATTACTTGCATAAGTCCCACAGGTATAATGTAGTGTAAAGGCCAATGTGTTTCAGTACTGATATAGTATAGCCTAATGTAAAGTAGCAGATTTATATAAATTTTAATTGATTGTTTGATTCACTGATCTACTGATTTAATTATTCATTGAACATTGCATTGCAAGAATAATTTTTAAAATTCGGCCATTTTATTGTCCTGATAAAGGCTAAGTGAAAACGTGAAATCGAAAAGACACAGCGCACCACCGCCACAAACTCACGCAGAATTCATTATGTTAGTTAGTTAAGTTATTGTGTGCAGAGGACCAGCTTAAAGCAAATCTTTACAAAATTCAATTCATTTTCTTAATTTTATTCTATTCTTTTTTGATATTTTATTAAACGGAATGTTCGATTATGCACAGCGTTTTGGTTCATCTCTAGTAGGCCTATAGGCCGAAGTGTAAGTAAGCAGATGACCAAATGTTCATTCGAAATTTCATTTGAGTGTAAGTGTATTTCAATTTGAAATCGGAATTCCGAGTGAATACGAACTTCAGTAGTTTAAAGATATTTCTGTCAATACACCGACATTTCTTTACTTTTACAGATTAGTGTGCTAGTTTGCATTAAGTGGCAAAAGGAGACAACTAGCTTGAACTAAACATGAAACATACTTACACACAAGGTTCGAAGCGATGAAGCAATACACTGCTGTAGATGTGCAATATTATAGAACCCGCTTCTGGTCACTGAAGGTGTTAGAGGGGCATTGGAAATGCTCTGCTGTGTTACTGTTATTATTAATAACACACCGGGCCTTACCTGGAAAGGGTAAAGGTGGAATTTCCCTCCAGGCCTTCATTGGTTCAGACCTCCAATGGACTGTTACTATTAATAACACACCGGGCCTTACCTGTTACTATTAATAACACACCGGGCCTTACCTGGAAAGGGTAAAGGTGGAATTTCCCTCCAGGCCTTCATTGGTTCAGACCCCAATGGACTGGCGTCTGATATCCCAGACAGCGATCATCTTGCCTAATTTCTCCGGGGTATACAGTGCATAGGCGGTAAGAACGCATTAACCTCAAAGCTGCTAGTGGCGCCTGCTAATGGGCTAAGTCGCTAAATCCCCAAACTTTTGGCTCAACCACTGCCATGTCTTGCAGTATGTGGAAATACTGGAGCAGAAGGGGCTAAAACCAAATGGAAATAAAACTGGTCAAGACAAAAGCCCTGACAGCGGTCGGTGATGACGTTCAAGTGGAGCCAGCTGGAGATTATAAAGTGTATGCATCTATAGACCTAGATCACCAAAGTCTGCCCGTTCAAAGACTACGAAGCTGCCTGTCTTATAGAGTTAGACGCTCATAAAAGTCCTAAGAAGATTCTGGATGCCTTCCTACAATGCATATGAGAAGGATCTTGTACTTTATATATACGGTATACATTACCAATCTATGCCGGAGTCCGATTCAAATCTCGGTGTTGGAGACCTTTCCAATAATGCTCGGGCATATAGCACCTGCAAGACTAGACAATGCCACGCCAGCATAGATATATTCGGCCCCATAATGGTCTGAAATGAAGACCGGTTCAACAGCCCTAGGTTAAACCCGGACGGTAAAGTCTGAAGTCCATTTGGTAAACGTCAGGATACAACAGCCTCGAAATGAAAATGAGATCAGGACGGCTGCAGAGCATACCATCGAAATTGCGACGCTCCGGCGAAGGGCAGGCAGCTGGTAGTGATGACACCATGAAAGAAAATTGCCAAACGTTAAGTCCTGATGCCTCTACTCCTACACTAGGACCCTCAAATCGCACCCTGATGAAGAATAAAGCAATGAACAAACAAAGAAACACAGAATATGTAAAGAATCTACACTTAACATACTTCAGTTTTGATTTTTGATTTTACGGATTTGAATATATTGAGGATGAGTTCTGGGAACTTCACAGAATAAAAATCAGATTTTCGAAATGGATCCAGTTTATAATGACTAAACGGAAGTTAAGCTCAGTCGCATTTCTTAAATCCTGTATTCTGTAATGATGGCAATTAATTCCATTAAGCTTCCAATTTCTGTATTTATGAGCTGCTGTCACCATGCATAATTATATCCTTGTAATTTCGTTCGTACTAACAGTCGGTTATTTCCTATTAAATATCCTGGACCGTCAATATGGAATGCGCTAACAGTGCGCATTCGTTGGTTGCCAAATTTTAAATTAGTTAAAAGCAGATGTAAAACTTGTTAAATGCTTCTACTTGACCGCTAACCTAATTGTGAACAAATTCTTCTTCTGTTTTTGTCTCATGGATTCTCATGGGATTCTTTCGTTGTTCTCGTAAGATTATATAGTTTTATAGTTTGTTTTTGTGCACAGTTTGTATATAGTTGATTTTAGTTGGCTTTAACACAGCAACGTTTTTCTTTTCACACAATGATAACGGCGCTACATGATGCTTCGACTGTGATCTTACTTTAATCGATGTGATAAAATAACCACCCCCATATATCTTTGCAGAATGTGACATGTCAATTTTGAGATAGAGTTGATTGATTGATGATGATAATGATGATGATAACCTAGACGACGACGATGATTGTGTGCTTATAGTCGGCTACTGCATTATAATTTGCCCGGGCGACATTAAATATTCTTAAGACTTCTAAAGCCTAAGAAAGATGATCAGAACCTAGGAAATAGTTGATTTTTATGCATATGCCCCTTAATTTTCAGAGCAACGTTTTCCAGCTCAAAATGGAAATTTTTCATGAGAAAAGCAAATCTTTCCTAGCACAGCTTCGACGAAATTAATTTATCACCTTTCTTAAAGTTGAAAACCCTGATAGGATGTAAGTACCTATATAGGTATTGTATATAGTGCAATATAGCAATTTAGTACAAGAATTTGACCCGTGTTCTGGCACACATTTAGAAAACGTGTCCATTCATCATCTGATAACACTGGACAAACGAAGATTTTGCTTCCTGAACACTTTTGGGTGTATCTTATGAATTTTTGGCTGCTGATCACGAAAATCGCCTCTAATTTTTCTATCAACCACTGTTTTTTGGAATCGCCTATTTTTGTGATTTCCTGTCACATTTTCAGCCCACAAAATAAGCTGTATTGTTTAATCCAGGCAAACCTGGGCATGAACTCAACGCAGGTTGCTCAACTTGCAAAAGAAATGCTAATGCTTAGGCTGATTGGGCATGCTTAATCAGGATGGATGCTGGCAGGATAGGCTATAAAAGAAGCTCGTATACACAGATGCTATGCATTAAGTTGGTATCAGTTTGTACATATGATGATACACATGTTCTACAGGCATAGACAGCATAGTATGCGCACCTAACAATACCTTTTATTGTCTACAGGACGATTCCTTACAGCAGAAATGACTCGTCAATGTCGCAATAGCCGCGATACATTCTGTTACATTTGTGGCGAGTATACGCTTAAGCTTCTAAACTGCTTCATGTCTGCACTGAATAAGAAACCATGTCAGCTCTATTTCGGTTTTAAAATTGGTGATCAAGACAAACTCTGGGTTCCTCTAATATGCTGTGCACATCTGTTGTCGATCTGAGAGCTAGGCTCAGAGGTTCTTGGAAGTCAATGTAGTTCGCAGTCCCGATGATATGGCGAGAACAGACGGCTCACGTTACGAACTGTTACTTCTGCCTGACCAATGTCTCTGGCTTCTCTGCTAAAAATAAGGAATCTATCGAATGCCCCAATCTGCCTTCAGCCACGAGACCTGTGCTGCATGACGACAGTTTGCCAGTACCGAGGCCACCAGAGACATGGAGATTACGCGACCAGCTTAAGAAAATTTCAGATTCCTCTATCTCTTTCAGCCTGGACTCTGCATGCACACACAACTTTAGCACTAAATCTTCTGTCCGTAACCTAGGTGTGATCTTTGACCAAAACCTCAGCATCTCTGATCACAGTATCTATCTCTCCCGCTCTTCCTTTATGCATATCCGCGACCTTCGCAGAATCAGCCCTATGCTTGACTTTAAAACTGCATCAACCATCGCCACATCCATAGTCGATGCTAAATTAGACTATTGCAATTCACTATTCCTGAATATAGGCTCCACCCAAATAAGCCGCCTTCAAGCCATACAGAATGCTCTTACTCGTGCTGTCACCAAAACCCCCAAACACCATCACATCACTCCTGTTCTTAAATCACTCACTGGCTTAAAATTCCTGAACGAATTGAGTACAGAGTCCTATCACTTACCTACAACACACTTCAATCTTCCCAATCCTCCTATTTTCGTCAGTTGTTTACAATACAACCGCTTCGCTCAACCCGCTCCTCTTCTGCCCTAACACTTCTCCGCCCTCGCCTCATCTCATCCCTAAAATTTGGTAATTGCTCCATACCATAGCTGCCTCTCCACTCTGGAATTAACTCCGCCAGAACTGCGACAGCTTTCTGACCCATCATACAAACTCATCATTGCTCCACCGCTTGCAATATCTGCTTCGGCCTTTCACTCAAAAGCTGAAAACATTCCTCTTTCACAGATCCTATCCTGACATCCCTTCTTCCTCTTATCTCTCTCTGCTGTTCAACCCCAAACACCACACCCCGTAGCTGCCACGCTGTCTCTCCGTCTGAATTTTGGATCTTGAGCTGGAACCGGAACCTTTGTTTTGACTGAGCGCCTGTGAATAAGCTGATCCCAGCGGCGCGGCTTTCGTTGGGCGCTGTAGAAAAATCTCGGAATTAGGATTACGATTAGATTAGGCAGACGAAGATGCCACAATCAGTGGCGTCGATCCTATGGGTGCCCCTGGGGCCCGGGGCCCGGCAATATTTTGAGCCTGGGGGCCCGGCCATTGCTTGGGCCCCGGCAATATTTTAGCTGTAAAATCGGTACAAGGCAGCTCTGGACTGACAATTTTAGTTGTCAGTCTTCACTTTAAGACGTTAGTAAACAATGCCAGTCCGTAATTTCCAATTGTACCTCTCTATGTATTGCTGTCTATGCCTACCTTTGCTTAGGTAGACCAAGGGACAGACAGAAAGACAGATACATGAATATGCACTGCATCAGTACATATGTACTTTTAATAATATGCAGGTCGCGCAAGCAACTGAGTCACAGGCAGCCCTTAATTGAGCTACACAAGTCGCCAGAGGGCAGATCTATAGCAAGATTTGACAGAGCCCTGAAAAATGAATGGAATGCAGGTCCGACAAACTCGCCCTCACCCATGGAGAACTAAATAATAGGGTCTATGCCTCACCTCACTGCCATCGCCATCTGGATGTCATCTTTGACCAGTCAGGCAGTAGGGATATAAGCCTACCCGCTAATTTAGTTTCTTCAGCTACAATACCATATACATGTACCTTATGTACATATGGTTTTGTAAATATGGGGCGGGTACATATATACCCATATTCGTATAGTCGCCTTTTATAATTATAATCCCCACTCGGTCGCTGCATCGCTAGCCGAAGAAAGCTCCCTCTGTTAAATATATGAATATAGGATTTCGTTAATTTTGAACAAGTAAAATTTTAGAAACATTGCGTTTGAATTTGCTGAACGAAAATAGATAAATTTGCTATAAAACGGAAACGACTAGATGACAGTATTGATGGTGAAATTGCACTGGTGGAGGTAGGCTCATCAGCTTTTCATCACTCTTTCAGTGTAGGTGCAATGAGAATAAATTGAAAGCCAGTTACTTACAGTAGTTTCCCAAGGTTCAACTACAGGTATAGAAAATTTTCTTAAGTTGAGCCAACTATCCATCTTATCTGTATAAGTTTAGTGCCCTGCGTCGGCTAAAGAAATGGATGCGAAGTACAATGACGCAGGAACGGCTAAACGCTGTCTGTGTGCCATGCTAACAAAGACATTCTTGACAGATTGGACGTAATGACACTAGCGGCACAGTTTGCTAAAAGAAGCACAGTCAGGGAGATCATTTTTGGCAATTTCAATCTTGAATAAATAATAATAATAATAATAAATAATCTAAGAACTTCTTTAGCGCCACTGTAATAATGGCTCAAGGCATCAGTCGATGGTCGCTGCTAGGCAAAATCATTGTTAAGCCAAATTCCATGGTGAGTCTGGGTCGAAAAGCCAAGGTGAAGTCAAGAAGGCACAGAGACAGCCTACCGAGGAAATGAGTTGATGAAGACGTGAGTTTTTAGTCGAGATCTGAAGGCCGAAAAAGAGTTTGCCGAGTTAAATATGTGCTCAGATTGCGCTGCTTTAGCATTACAGCCATTACAGTCATTACTGACATACTGTTCGTAACTGTTGTAAATAGGCCGCTGTAAATAGGCCCATTATTAGTGACATTCCTCATTTGTTGTCTATTGAGATGTTGTGCTTTATGTCTCCTGCATTAGGCCTACTTCATGAATCCTACATGGGTCAGGGGTTTTGTCCCTGGAAACCAATAGGGGCTTCGCACCCAGACCTCCATAATATGCCCGGGCCCCCCAATGTTTAGGACGGATCGACGCCTCTGGCCACAAAGTACGAGGCCGACGTGATAAACGACATTGATCTAGATTTCGAACTGTTTATGACTGGTGAGCCGCATCTGATAACATAGTCACAATTAAATTACCTGGTCAGGTTCGTCAAAAGCAAATGCAGAACTACTTGGTTCAAAACTGCAAGAATGGGGTTTACTGTCGTCAGGTACGAAAATTTCCGTATCTCAGACCCACCGAAAAGAAATGCGAAATTTCTTAGTGCAGTTTAATTTACAAGTTTCTGCACTGACATTGATGGGTCGTTCACGGCTTTGGGTTGTGAGCATGACTCACAACAATGGCGTCTTTTCATATATATGAGTCACTGTTAAGCCTGAAAACTGTCTTGTTACATCAATCGCAATGTCCACCCTTCAATACCTATTGGTTATTATTTTTATTATTTATTTATTTTATTTATTAAAGCACTTGTAACGCGCGCAATGTCAGTACACCTGAATCTGAGGCGCGGAGATGTTATGCAGTACACATGAAAGAAACCTACGAAAAGATGGAACTGTTGTTGAAACCTTACAGTATAACAGCTACAACTGGAACATCTGTGGTGATCTAAGACGAGTGGCCCTAATAGAAATGCAGCTCGGATATCTCAAGTACTGTTGTTTCATTAGCGAATGGGTCAGCCGTGCTAAAGAGTCTCATTACATTAAAAAGAGCTGGCCGATCCATAAACGTTTGGTTTCAGGGCAGAAATGTGTGGCACATAAATCACTTGTTGACACGAGAAAGATATTTTTGCCTCCTCTTCATATAAAACTCGGACTGATGAGAAATTTCGTGAAAGCGATGAACAAGGAAGTTGAAGGATTTCGATATTTGAGAACGATATTTCCAAGAATAACCGACGCCAAGATTAAGGAAGGCATTTTTGTTGGTCCACAAATCAGTCACGTCATCAATGACAAGCGGTTCGAAGATCTGCTAGTGGGGCCAGAGAAAATCGCATGGAAGGCATTCAAGGATGTTGTTGGGAATTTTCTTGGCAACTATAGAGCACCAAACTACATCCGGCTGGTTGACAACATTCTTCAAACATACAAAACCATGAAGTGCAAGATGTCGCTGAAGATTCATTATCTGCATTCACACTTGGACTTCTTCCCCTCTAGTCTTAGTGCTGTTAGTGACAAACACGGTGAAAGGTTTCACCAGAACATTGTTAAGATGGAGAAGCACAGAAATGGTTGTTGAACAAGGCAAAGAAACTGGGACAATGCATAAAAGTTGAAGAAAGCATGGGGGACAGTGCTTGGTTTAGCATTGTCCCCTCTGCTGTCCCCCATTAGAAGTTTCAACTTTGGGGAATAATCCCCCAGTTAAAACTTTGTGTGGGGACAGTCTCTCTCTGCCCTCCCCGTGATTTCCGCCACTAGCCCCGCCGGGGTCTACCCTTCCTCAACTTAAAATCCAATGGGGCACGGTAGCCGATTAGTTAGAGCGCTTGGCTTGAAACGCGGAATGTACGGGTTCTAACCTCCCTCGGACGATGGCTGTTTAGAGACGTTGAGCAAGTCATTCACTCACAATTGCGCAGCGCCATCGATTGATGCTTAGTGACGCTTAATAAATGGAGAATTAATTTTTTAAATCCAGCATCGTCACTGGCCTACCCTGGAATGTTCCAGCATCCCTCCAACCATTTCGTTTGGCACCGGCCCTGCAAATAGACTTCTCCAAAAATTTAGCATGCTGGTTTCTGTTGCTTTTTGCTGCAAACGGGAACCTGCTAACACATAATTGATTAATTTAGTCCCTTTTGCTTTCTGTTTCATAGAATAGAAAACTGCTGGCACCAAATGATTTCACAGTTCCTGGTTCCCAAAAAAGAGAAACATAGGAGCGGTGTAATTACAGAGTTTTTAGTAAAAAAATATACATTAGATGAACCGACTCAGTTTTTGCCCGATGGATTAAACGTCTACGCGGAAGTCATTTCCATTTTTCTGTTCCACACTTGAACACAAGTGATTTGGACATCTCATCTGATCGCCAACATCATAAAATACGGTTCACGAAGCCTCTAAGAATACTAGTGACGCAACTTACATTCAGACAGCATCACATTACATGACAATGTATCCCATTAGATCACGCTAGAAGACGTCACATTACATCGCATCAGATTATTGGACTCATCTTTCTTCATCCTCTCTGATCTCCCGCCAACAGGATCTTGTGCTTTGAAGGTGTCTTTGAACAAGTTCTCTGACTTTATGTAGCGCTCGTGTATAAGCTGGTGCCCTTCATGTGGTCGATGAGTAGCGCTGTAGAAATTTGGACTTTATTACTTTAAAAGTTAATAGTACGCAAGCAGTGCTCAGGTAAGTACAACTCACCAGTGGGCGGGTTTCCGAGCACTCAGGTAGAGCCAAACCAACGGATTCCCAACCAGAGTTGACAGCTGACACCATGTTCAGAGTTCCGGAGTCGCGCTGCATTCTTTAAAAACCGGCGTCCATGCATCTTATTGGTAAATAAAGTTGTTCTTGTGGTCTCGCCAGATGGCGTATTTAAACAGCAAACGCGCTTTCATTTCAATCGGTTTTCAATGTCCTGGCGCCATCTTGCGATACCTTATGCTAGTTACTACGACGTCATTGAAAACTTTCATCTATGAGCCTTAATGCGTTGGTTGTTCACCTCAGCGACCTGGGTTCGAATCAAGGGTTCGTCACATGAAATCGACATAGATCGTTTTGGATGACTATGACTAACTTCAGGGGCCATCATCGTCGATACGACCTCTTGTGAGTAGTAAAGGGGAAGATCAATTTGTGGCCGTGGAGAGGAATAGGGCCATATGTAGCAGGAAAGAAGACCCAAGGACAGCAAAAGGGAAGGATCAAATATCGGAAATGCAAAATGTTCTCGCCTGTCGGCAATTTTTATACTTCCAAACACTTTGCCTAAATAAATTCGTTTCTCCCTGGCATTTTAAAAGCTATTCTACGGAGCTTCGAAAGTTAAAAAAACTTTGGCCAGAGCAATCAGTAAAAGTCAAAAGTATGAACATATATAACCGATTCTAAAATCATTTCATTGGCTGCCCATAGAAAAACGAATAATTTTCAACACTGGGCTAAATGTAGGTCTACAACACATTTTAGCGGATAAAAACAAATACAGCGGTAATTGATTTATTATTATTATTTATTCGCAAAAACGTTCAAAATACAAATGTGCAGTAATAACAAATCAACAAGGTGCAAACATAAAATCAAAATGCTGATGACACGCAAGCACCCTATCAAGACATTATACAGTACACAGAAATGAAATTATAACTAATTTTTTCGAGTTAAAACACTGGCGTTGACAATTCTAACTCGTGCTCTTCATAGCCTTATGCTTATTCTTCGTCGAAATAGGTAGCGAAGGTATAATCTACATTAAGAAGAATCACATCAGATAGAGGATTTCAGTCTTGCGATAGAGTTTTAAATTACTATTATTCAAGCCAAACACAAAGTCTGACCTTAGTCCTACTATTCGACGCAAATTAAACTAGCACCTATGGCGCTGAGCAAATGTGCGTGAAGGACTTACTGAAGGTCCCAACACATTAATCGTCTAAGAGGAAGCTCTAACCAGTTTCCTCCACTTTACAGGCCGATCGCTCTAGCCGAACGGCTACCGTGCCCTCACATTCGCTCACCGTACCCATGACAGTCAGCTATCATGCCCCTCACAATAGCCTACCGTGTTCCTTCATGCTCTTCGCTCTATGCTGACTTCTTAAGTAAGTAAGTAAGTAAGTAATGCATTTTTAACACGCCATATATCCATCGACTTGTTTGTACTCGGCCACTAACTCCGACTGTCTTAATCCATCTGCTCTAAGCGTTTAGCAGTTTTACAGTTGATGGAGACGAAGAGTAGGAACGTTTGAAAGCATTGGCACTTTGTATTTGTTGCTGTATACGTGTTACTTGTATTGTGTTGCCGTTAACACTCATTTACTCACTCTTAAAATGTAAAGTTGTTTTCATCAATATTATTTACGTATTACCGATTTATTTTATGACTGAACGCAGCTGATGAAAATGAAACTTCGGATGGCAGTGACATTGAGGTGTTTAGCAGTTAGAACGTTCATGATAATAATGATTACAACAACTAACTAACCTATCACGTGCAGAGCACACTAGTTAGGCAAAATATCTCTGCCGATGTCATATCTCCCTGTCTCAGTCCCTGTCCCTGCCTGTTCCTGTCCTCTCCCTTTCCCCTTCCCTTTCCCCTCAACTGAAGCGAATTCCACTGTACATTGAATTGCGATTTAAAATTATATAACCCAAAGAACATAGTAACCTATAGTGCTGAATCTTGAAGTAATACCACTCTGCAGGTGCAAATGCAAGATATCTGTGTATATATATATATATATATATATATATATATATATATATATATATATATATATATATATATATATATATATATATATATATATATATATATATATATATATATATATATATATATATATATATATACACACATAATGACAATGGCAGTTTCGCGTGCGAAAGGGTCTTTACGGAACTAGGCTCCATAAACTTTGGGGACAGACGTTCTTCCTAACTGTTTTTTTCATTGCGCCTCAAACCCGTTATTACCTCGTCAAAGACAGTCATGCCCATTTTCTATAGCGGCAATGACATCCTGCTATGACAAATCTCCCTTTACAGTGGTAGCAGACATACATGTAAAAACTGGATCCAGGCACTACTGCGATCATCGGGTGATTAACCAGACACCGAGATCTGCTACTACTAGCACACGTTTTTGCAACGTTCCTGCAGTCGCACATGGAACTTTGACCCCCAACTGAAGTCAGTACCATATTCTACTGCTTTATGTCAGGAACTTTGACACCAGCCAAAGTCGGTGCCAAATTATACGACTTTATGATAGAACCTTTGGAGAAATCGTGCGTGAACAACTTGTCCAATGTCGTGACGGAGAGTCCATTCAGCATGCTCAAACTCATAATCGTTAGATCACGAGGCGAAGGCGTTACTGATTAAGCTACCGCGTCGCACGTCCTCAGCTTCAGACCATGGATTCGATTCTGATTCCCTGAATTCAATCTAGAACAGTAAATTCTAGTAGAAACTTTGATACGGACAAGAATAAAATGAAACTGATTGATTACCTTTCACGTAGAGCGGCGAAAGATGTGTTCTGTATGACAAAACATTTATAACGATATCAGATGTCGTTTAGATTCTGCACATACAGCCTACGCAACTAAGTAGATATCCTTCAAGCTGCAAAAGAGGAAGTCGAGATAAATAAGCGCGCGATGGCTGACAATTGATCGAATCCATAAACTACCCTATGAATTGAGCTGGTAACACTGTTGTTTTGCTAAAGTCGTGAACCGCATGCAGCAGAGTAAGGCCTATTGTATGTATACATGCTAAACATGTAAGACACTGACAGACTGCAACGCCAATCCCACTAACGATCCCAAGAAACACTGATCGCAATTAATATAGTCTAGCGAGGCCCGGAATGTTTTTAGAAAAACACATGTTGTCAGCTAACGCACTCAGCATAACCTTTCTTTGATAAATCCCATTACTGCATCTCAGAAGCACGTTTAAGAACGTCTAGCAACAGCCGACACTAGTGTCGTCAGAACACAGATATTGTCTAGCCATGAAACACAGATGCTGTGTGGGCTACATCCCGACGTCAACGTGGCATCTTATAGTAAGCGAGAATCAGGATTGATTGGTCACAGTGAAGGCGATTTTTTGCCAGGCAACCAATGGCTTCTGGCCACACTAGTCTAACGTTCGTAGGTGTAGACATGCTGACGTCATCAGAAGAGCAGTAAGTGTTTTTAGCGAAACTCTACGACCCAAATAATTGGATAGAAATTCACGCCAGCTGAAACTTCAAACTCCCCTTTTAAATGGATTTTCCGTGACGCACAAAATCAGGAGGCGCCTGTCACTGAGTCACAGACCAACAGAGAAGTATCCAGCATTAGTTTTTTCCTGAAGCGGCGTACACAATTTCCAATTATAAGTACAAGTGTGACATGTTTACACATTTGTCTGGTTGAAATTTAAGGTAGGCATCAATAAAGTCATCGTCATCATCGCTATCACGAGGCACTGTTGTCGAATTATCGCAATTTATGTACAAGGTCTGTTTAATTGGAAGGGCTACATGAATTAGCTATTCTCTTGAAGGCTTTGATGTTTATCATAGCCACACAAGTGTCCGCTGCTACAACACACCAGAGAGTAATTACTTGGGCCTATAAGCTACGGCGTCGATGTCATAACACAATGAGCCAAATGCTTGCTGATTCATGCCGATGATAATGATTTTGATGATGATTATGATGATGATGATGAATATTAATAATAATAAGATGATGATGATAGTTATGATGATGATGATGATGAATATGATGATGATGATCATGATGATGATCATGATGATGATCATGATGATTATGATGAATATGATGATGATGGTGATGGTTATGATGATGATGATGATGAATATGATTATGAATATGATGATGATGATGATAATAAAAATCATGATGGTATGATGACGATGATTGATGATGACGATGATGATATTAGCGTAATAAGGACGATGATTATGGCTATGGCGTCGACGACGATGATGATAATAAAACCCGTCGTCGTTATAGTCATCGTCACAGTCATCACCGTTGTTGCCGTCGTCGTCATTGGCAGCATAGCCCTGTTCTTCACGAGTGTGTGATAGCAGTACTTTGTTGCAAAACATTAACAACAAACGATCTTGTCGTTCTTCCTTGACTGGCATTGTATGTGTTTGTGCACGTTCGCTGGCGTGGCAAAATTCCACTCTCACTGAAAGCGTATTATGCTGGGCCTAGATAAGCATAATTATGCTTAGACTACATCACGTGTTGCGATGGGAGTGGCCTAGGCATCGAGCGTTTGAATGGTAGTGTTTTCTTGATAGTCATAAATATGATGCGATCCCCTCGTGACGTAGTCATGCAGGGCCGCGTGAGGGATCATTTCAGAATCAGACCTATTTTTCTCGGTGGCAGGATACTAGCCGGCCGCGAACAGCGCGGGAACACGGAAAACATGGGCTTGGCATTTGCATTACGCAGAAAGAGGAAGTAGGACGACGACAGCGAAAGCAATGCATATCTCTGTGTCTCGCTCGATCTCTGTTTATCTCTGCCAGCCATCTACCACATATTTTATTGGCTGTACTGAGAATCTAGAAGTGCTATGTCAGCGGACATAGTTGACACTGTGATCTGGCGTCGTTAAACAACATCAGTTGACGCGAGAAGCAGCAGAAAGAAGTTTAGTCTCTACGGAGGCCCAAAGTAGGTCAACAAACAGCCATAATTATTTTCATATCTAGGCTTAAGATGCAAACATAACAGTTTTTAAGTAGTTCAGTATTCATATTTAACTTGTATTGGAAAAGTAGGGACTCTGCTGGTGAAAAGTAGGGACTCTGCTAGGCATATACTCATTTTATAGGCGGCCAATGTTCAGTCCTTTAGCCTTATATACTGTATTTACATTACAGATAGATTGGAGAGGTGTCGATCCGCTGTGAGGATTGATGGGTCCTGGCACGTGCCCAGCGCGGAACGCCAGCCTATGATAGGGTTTTGGGCTGAGGTCCCAGTGGGGTCCAACAACAAAGCCCTGGTCTAAGGGTCAGAAGCTTTGCCCTCTGAAGCTGAAAGCATTTGCATAGCTAATGACATTAGTTTGCAAAAATGCTTTGGTGTTTCGTGGATTTCAGCGTCAGTGAGGCCCACGTAAGACGAGTCATATAACCGCATGTTCAAGGTCCAGTTTACGTCTCAGGTCGATAGGTCATTGTCGTATTGCCCCCCCCCCCCCCAACCCCGGATCTGTCAGTGGGTCGGCAACGCGGTCCCTTGGCTTTTCATTCCTATTAGCTCCTCGCCACACCTCTAGAATATCCCTTTAAAATTTAACCTTTTCATATTCATCATTTATATTTATTGTTTTGTCTGCTGCTTCGTTTTCAGCCGTTCACCTTAGCTGAAAATAGTCAGTATAACCATATGCCTGATCTAGCGAGAGCAGAGAGCAGCTATGGCACCACCTCAGATTCGCAGCCTTTTAAACATGATGTGCATAGGCCATTTATTACGCACTAAGCCCCCCTTTCTATGATCGGTCTCCCTGTCGATACGACGCCGTATGAGTCATTGACACATTTAACCTTTTGGCGAACTGACCAACTGACCAATTGACCAATTGACCTATACAATCAGTCGTTAAGAGCCAGTGCGAACAGATGCATCTTCAGCTGCAGGCGCTTAAACATTCAAGCTGAGGGTCTGCGTAGGAGAACCTGCGCGAAGCAAGAGAAAATAGGATTTGCTTAAAGTCTAATCGAATCTAACGCGAGGCAATAATTCTGACTGACTGAAGCCCAACGCGTTAATCAATCGCCCATACTGTTTGCTAAAAATTCTAACACAAATAGGCCACCGTACTGTCCGCATATTCTCTGCAGGCGTATGTGGGGCTGTCTGTGTAGGCCCTATGTACAAACCGTACATGCTGGGCGCAGCGTATCGTTCACTTGGCCACTGAGCAACGTAAGATTATGACGAATCTTATAATTGCGCAATCAGATAAGCAGTCTCTCTCTCTCTGTGTCTGTCTGTCTCTCCCACACACACACACACACACGCTGACGCACGCACGCACACACATTGCGCGGTACTTTCTGGATTATGGTAATCATTGGGGTTACTTTTATGAGACCATCACAAATATATGAGCCACAAATATACACATTTATACAGCACTCCGATATAGTCTACCAATTATGTATAGGCCTAATAAATTCATACATGCGTACGTACATACATGCATACTGTACATATATACATACGTACGTACGTTCGTGAGCATGCACGCACGTACGCATATACATCAATGTATACAAACATGTATGCATATACTTGTGTGTATGTAAATATGCTCATATATATGTCAGTGTATATTACTACATATTCGGGGTGGGCCATATATTTGACCGTAATGGTAAAACATTTGGGTTAACAGACTGGGAGGTCTGGTGCAGGAAGAAAGAGGAAAGCGAGTCATCCAAACCAATGGTTGGAAAGGAAGAGATTGAATACTCTTTGGAAACGGCGACGACTCAACTGCTACTCAGAAATTCACGAGAACTGAACACACCCGTCTAAGTGTCGACAGATTTAACAAATGTTTGGCGATATAAAGTAAAAATCACCCTTACTCGTCTGCCCCCACCTCCTCTTCAAGACAGGAACCAACAATGCTCCCCACTCTCAAAGCCGTGGAGACGCCCTTGGACGGCTAAAACCACGGAATGACGAGCGCTTAGAACACGGTAGACAAGGGATCGAAACTAATTTCCCATGCGCTTCTACGAAATTTACTTTTAGATCAGCAGGTAATGCCTGGTTTTGCCTACATGAGGAGGACAGCCACACGTAGGTGTAATCAAGCAAGCTGCTGACCTGCACGTAGGCTAGTCTGCTGCTGCGTGTTGCCTGACGGTAAAATCCAACTGTGTAATTTTTTCAGTTCGCAATTTCGTAGGGACAGACTACACGTGACAGGATGCATAATGAACTCCCACTTCAAAATCAATACGCATAAAAATCATCGCTTTTAATGGCACACCTTCTGGATATCGACCTGATTGTGGCTTGATTTTGGTGTGCCATCAGTTGATGCCTTGTGCATTAGACACAGGCGCATTAGAAGTTGCTAATTATTATTATTATTATTGGTTGTCAAAATTAGGCACTGGTTCTAAAACACTTTAATGGGAGGATTATAGACCATGTCTGGTAACGAAACAATGTGTGAGTGCGAAGGAGTTAAAGGTGGTTTTTAAAAGTAGCTTTAACAACCTGGTTGCAAAACAGTGTCTCCGACATCAGATATGAATCCACGAGCTCTCCGATCATATTTACAGCGTAATCAGACCTTTAAACTTTCCGATGAACTGTCGGCCTTTTGCACTAAGCCTACTATGAACTTAACGGATGCGTGTAGCCCTAAGTTCATTATTATGATTAATTTAAGGTGCCAAACATTTATATAGCGCTGTACATTATTCAAGAATGACCAGATCTCGTGGTGTCTCGGAAGATTGGAAATGGCCTCCATCAGCAAACACATGCAAACACCAGACACAAAGTCCGACAAGGAATCCTATCTGCTAGATCTACACGTAGGTGTTGGAATTAAATGACTGCTTTAATTAAGGAAGTATACCGTTCAGAACGAATGGGAAACAAGAACTGTCTGACGAAAAAGACACAGTCAGCGTTGCCTTACCATGAAAGTAACACATGGTAAAGGGGTCGTCTATAATTAACTTCCGCAAATAATGACCTAATTTGGATATTCCTCCTGCGGACAATTTATTACCCTCACCGTCCCCTTTGCGGACGTTCGCACTTCAGGGCTAACCGTGCTACAGGGTGGGAACATGGATACTGTTGTGTCGAGAAAGGGAATTTGTTATCATTAAATATAGAATGGTCCCTGGCGCTGGTATCTAGCCCATGTATGATGACTGCAGTCTCCCTCCAATTCGCATTCAACTACTGAAGCTCTCAAGCCAGTGACACATACTCGAGGCATGTGAAGCTTAGATTGTTTCCAGCGAAGTTCAATAACCCACGCAGTACAGACTGTCTGCTGTCTGACTGAAGTTGGTGTTAAAGGAAAAGGCCGACCTTAGCCTCCTCGACCCCTGATTCAACCTCTGATTAGGCGGCTCATCCCATTCCTTCCTTCCCCTCTCCTCCTTTTCTTACGTCACTCAACCCAATTGACCAAAACAGGAAGTAACGAAGTGTAGGTTAATTTCGAGCCCATACAGCGCCGTGCGTCAGGATAACTAAATTAGTTGCTCCGTCATCGTGTATTTCCGCTTATCAATGCGCAGTGGATTATGGACTACGGTGAACCGCGGCCGCCATTTTCAATTTTACAAATCGGTCAAGATGTCGGCGGCCACATAAAATCGGCGACCCCGTTCGGCCGAACACGAAGAACATGCCTAAGTCCTGCATTCTGAACCGAAAAAACATAAGTAGGCCTAACACAAATTTAGATGCGGAAGTCTTTCAACTTCTCCGCATTTGGATGACCCCTTCCTCTCCCCTCTGCGGACATCCTTAACGGACGACATGTAACAGCAGACAGGCCTACTATTGTTGTGAGAACACTTGTAGAAATATGCCTCCTGACATTCACGTTTGTCTGGCCCAACGATGGCCACCAGTGGCTCACCGCGAGCCAGCTATGTCTCAATGAATGTAGCCGTCTGAACCATGCTATCTGCTAACGATTCACACACTGCGTGGCCTACAACCGGGCACTTTTTCCTGGATACCCCAACTCACCACAGTCTGCATATAGACCACAGCTGGAAAACCTTCTGGCCAGACAATTAAACGTCAGCGTTCTACAAATGGCTCTGCCATAGTGTCTGCTTTGATCAGGCATCATCTTCACAGCGTAATATGGAATTACTTGACATCTGGCCGGTCAAATTTCTCAAGGTGACTTACCTACTTAAATGACGTGTCTTATAAACTAACATGTTGCATCGGCAGCAGCCAACAGGACCCAATCATGAGTCAGAAAAACCATCGCCCGATCCTCATCCGACGACGTTCCATAGGCTGCTTCCGTCAACAGGCCGCTTCTGTTGACGACAACAAACTTCGGCAGCAGCTCATACGTGCGTAGGTCTCTGTGGGCCACGCAACAAACGTAGGTCTATGATTATGACACCAGCTAGGGTGGAAATCACGCGTAAACACGCAACACAATCAGGTGTTATACACAATGTGTTAGACACATTAGCCTAATTTAGTGGTTTTAGAATGTTCTGTAAAAGCCGCTATATGAACAACCATATACATCCACTACCACCATCTTCCTCCTCCTCATTGTTATAATGATCATCTTAATGATCATAATTACCATTATCTTAATGATCAGCTTAATTAAACATTCCTATTTTACAGATCCTACCCTGACACCCCTTCTTCCTCTTATCACTTCCTCCTCTCCAACCCCAAGCACCATCCTCCATAGCTGCCACGCTCTCTCCCTCTGAATTTTGGATCTTGACCTGGAACTGAACCCCTTTGCCTATCAATTTTATTTTGACTGAGCGCCTGTGAATTAGCTGGTCCCCGTGACGTGGCTTTCGTTGGGCGCTGTAAAAATCTCGGAATTACGATTACGAATTATGATGATGATGATACCTATATCACCATATCATCTTCAAACATAAAAAGAATGATTATATCAAAATTATGTTATTCCATCAAAATATTCATTTTATTTTTGCATATTTTCAAATCAAAGGACAGATAAGAAAGTGTTCATTACTTGAATTTATGAATTTATCATTTGAACTCAGGTAGCAAAAGTATTATTATTATTATTATAATCATTATTATTATCTAACCCAAGGTAGGAATGATCCCTCAGGAATGAAAAAATTATGCTAAGGGGTCGGCATCATTAATATTATTATTAATGCCATTAATTTATTTTTAATTTATTATAATTATTTATACAACTGTTGTCGTTATTCCTGCGATTATTCTTAATTAAATATTTGCCATATTTCGTCATGCATACCAAAGCTTTTTAACAGAAGATCAGTCAGTTAACTGGCTCCCACCATCAAACACAACTTGATCTTATAAAGTGTCTCAGTTATCTGCTGGTCATATCAGCATTCACGCTTTACATGTTCTGACGTTCCTGACACTCAAGAGTTCACTGGGACAGTAACTGGACAACGGCAAGGCTGTTGACTGCAGTCGTTAAAAGCACTGTTCTGACGTGGACCTAATGCACAGCAACTGTAGCTGAAGCACATCGGCAACAGTTTCAACCCACACAGCACTAACTCACGAGTTGTATTCTGTTTGTCAATTTATATAGAGCCTCTTACTGAACAAACTATAGGCGCTCAAGTGGGTCCACATTAGATTTCCAATTTCATGTGAAGTGCAAGAATTCCACCTCTGCACACTGCAACAAGGCATTGCTACCTCTCCATTAACAGACAAGCATACATCTCTAGAAGGTCAGTTGGGCCGAGTTGGAACGTGGTTATTGCGATGTCCAGGTTGCCTTCGATTGGCCTGGTTATGCTGGCGAGCTTTCTGTAACAAAAACAACCCAATCTTCCACTTGGTTTAACATAATTTTAAATTATATGCGGTGAAGTTGCTTAACTTCCAATCAGCCACGCAACTCACTCCCTAAAACATGAAACTCCCTGCCATGAAAATGTTTCCGAATTTAAGAAATTCCTGCTGTCGCTTAACAGATCCATCTTGCCTCCATCAACTTACCTCGAACTTTGCTAGAAATTCTCCGAAAATGCTGAAAAATTCTATGCTCGTCATGTCCTTGGGATTTTCTCCAAAGTACTGGACAACTCGATGGAATTCCTCGATTGCACTGGCATGCAAACTGAACAGACCCTGCATTTCATCAGATGCATGAGAAATGAAATGCTTGGTGAGAGTTAAGGAACAACTAGGCATCCCATCTGCTTGCCAAAACACAACATTTACCAAACGAAAACAAAACATGTATGTTATTTTGGCAAATCCATTCACATCTATTACCTAATCTGATCTAAAGACTTCTATAGCGCCATTATCATAATGCCCAATGCATCAGTTGATGGTCGCTTCAAGGTCGCAGTCAAAAATCATAAACCACTGAAGAAGCTGGGTCGAATTCCGACGGGTCAGAGAAACCAGAAGCCAGGTTACAGTGGGTAAGCAAGTTGGAAGAGATGCATAAAAAAGAATGATTACGTTAAAGACCATTCCATCTTTTAGATGGAGAGAGATCAAACTCATAATTCGTGTGACAATTCATGTTTTTTCAAAATATAGCAAATACATATCACTATTTGGCACATCTTCGATTACTGCTCTGTAAAAAACTTTGTTATTTATTACCCAATACCCTAAGGATTATCCATCAAAAGTACTTACTTACTCTAGAAAAGAGCAACATAGTGCAACATAATAGCACTCTTGCAAACCTTTTTCTGTTTGTTTTGAAATCCTCTTAATTGCAAAAGTAGAAAATGCAATATAATGTAATGTAAATCTAGCACAGTTTGTGAGTGCCTCTAAAGAGGATACTTCCATGACGTCATGAAATCGGTCAATATTTCCCGCTCGTTTCTGGTTTGTCATTTTGCCAACAGTATTTGAAATGTCCTATAAATGCAAAACATACTGTACCATCTTATGTTGCCAACTCTTTCTTCACGGTATCAACACGCACAAGCAAACACAAGCGCAACCACAACAGGGATAATTTATCTGTGTTCATTAGCCCAATTTACCAAAGTTCACAACAGGCTAGCATGCAGAAGGTAAAATGAACTTATTATGAAGCAAATCAGGTTTAGAGAGACAAAGTTCTTGTGGAGGGAAGAATCTTCACAGAGGTGAACAAATTCTGGTAATTCCCATCTGATGGCCTCTAAGTTCAAGCAACTTCATTCAGAAAATTATAACAATGCGTTAATATATGTGTTAAGTAATAATAATAATAATCACATGTTAATAATACTAGTAACAATTATAATAATAATAATCAAATGATTAACACGTTAGTATTATATTATTATAATTATTATTACTATTATTATTATTGCAGGTTTAATAGGTTATTTAAATAATAATAATAATAATGTGTGTTAAAAAATGGTAAAGAATCCCAAAGTATAACTTTCCACATTAGGGTACAAGTGGAAATTAACCTATAGAAATTTGACCTGACTTCTCCAATAGATTGATTTTGAAAACAATTTTACTTGAAGCAACCATTGATTGATGCCTTTGTTTTATGATAACAGTGCTACAGAAGTCATTAGATTAGATTAGACCATTGGCTTTGGCAACTCCTATGTTTCTGGCTTCTTCTATAATATTGGGTCCGGTCACATGATATGTGCACTACTACATATACATAACATCAAATAACTGCAAAGCAAATCATCACATCACAGTTCATTCATGTTTCAGTAATGTTTGCACGCAAACCGAACATGGTGAAGAGATCCCTAGAATTTCTTTGTAACGTCACAGCATGTCAGATCTTACAAAACAGCAGCCTGTGTGTTGGATTTAAGAATGCGTTCACACTGACGGTGATGGCAGAGTTCGATAATGTTAGCCACATCAATTTCACATGACAGGCCTGAGAATCAAGCCTGGGTTGCGAACGTGAAAAGCTGCTGTGCCGCCAAAGTGGGAGGTTGTCTGAAGTAATGCTACATAAAAATGTAAGACTACGTTACATCCTACCTGTAAGACTTTCCGAAGTTCAGCCAGCTCTTCTGTCAGAAGCGTGTCTGAAACTGACAAAATGATGAGAGATGATTGAACAGTGATAGACCTCAACTGTAAAGGAAAATCAACAAAGAATGGAAAGCTTTTGGCCAATGCACAACCATAATAGCAATTCCACAGCTGGAAATCTTCTAACCGGATGTATGGGTTAGCAAAGTACTGCTAGGTAAAGTAATCTGAAACCTGAACACAACACACTACCACACAGTCGTCAAAGGAGAAGAATATGACTTGTGCTCTTTCACGGAATGGTTCAAAAAAAGCAGAGATTCTTCAACCCAACTTAAGGTTAACCAGTGTCAGAAGACTCATCAATACTACTCTGTAGCTACTTGATGCAACCAAAATTCATTTTTAACCCAAAACCTGTTCTCTCTTGCCAGAGCTGGGCTTGGAACACCTCTGAATAGACATCTTGAAAGGGCGCTATATAAATGTTCCAAACTGAACGAATGAACCACTGAAAAAACATCCCAAATTTGTCATTTGAAAATCACCTATGCACTGATTTTGAAAAGCTACTGAAAGACACGATACGATAGTATGGTTACCTAACTTAACATCCTAGCTCAGCCAACTGGAATCAACATAGAGTGCACTGTTTAGCTTTGTAAAATCTTATTGGCCATAATCTTATAATAAGTCACGAATCTCATTGGCCATACATAATCTTAGAATAAGTGAATAGCCATGAAAAGCTGGTCCACATGATTCAGCTTTTATGACACACTGATCAAATTCTGAGTTTATTAATACAATTCAGATTGAAATCCAATGAATGCACATTCCATTCAGTACATAACCCACTGACCTTTGGAGGCCTCGACAACAGAAGGTAGTTCGTCAATCAGGTTAAAAACGTCAGGAAAACGTGTCTGAACTGCATCCGCCAAAACATGAAGAAAAGTTGAATCTCCGTTACTAGTCTTTGTCAAATCAAGCTACACAAAGAATGGATACGAAAAATATTATAATTATCTTGGTTTTAACTCAATTTAAATTTCAACTATTTGATGAAAAATCCACAGATAAGTTACAAGGTACCTTAAACTAATACTGGATTTTTCGACTGATTTTTAGCAAATGATGCTCATATAATGCTATTTTGCACACTTTCCTCATATTGTGATCATTTATAAGCACTGAAAAGAACTGGATTTTTGACATATGTCTAAAAATATCCAATTAAACTGTAGCTACATATTGAATATAATTTATGTTGAAATCATTACCTCAGCTTCAGTAGACTGGAAAGTGACCTTGACCAATTTAAGCACATTGTGAAAATGGAACAGGAAACGTTAAACAGAGACACTAACCTGTGACAGGAATCCAATTCTGAATCCAGATGCTTCACCAACTCGTGTGTTGCCCTTGTTCATGTAATTTCCCATTGCTAGCACCAGCTGTTCAGTAGACAAGAATAAAGAAAGAAAGACAGCACAAAACCCTGTACCGAGGAGCAATACGTGAATATCGTAAGATAGCAAAGTTTTACAGTAAGCTAGCAGCACATTCATGGAAATATGACAGTAAAAAAGGCAAAATTAGGAAGAATTAAAGTAAGCTAAATTCAGGACAGTGTGAAAGTTAAGATGAGATAGCATATTTTGAACTCACCCTATCATGGGAAGCAAAGCTAAGGTAGATTTGGGGAATATGCAAGTTAAGAAATCTAACTTGATAATGAAATTTTAAGGTAAGATGAATTCTGAACAAGGTGAGATATAGTCACATTTGTTCAATATTATCATCATGTAATCATTACATATCAATCAATGGTGCTAAGCAATCAAGTGTGAATGACTTGCTCCTTGCTCAAGATGCTTTACACAGTGATCATTTACAGTATAAGAGGCTGGAGACCATTCTCTTTCCATAATCAACCCATCCTGTCACACTACTGAAGCTGCTCATAGAATCTCCTCAAAGATGGTCTGGTTGGGTTGAAGAATAATCTGCTTAGCCATTAAGAACATCACGAATAAAAGAAGAACTATGCAAACGTTCTATGATGGGTGAATAACTGACAAAAGCGTATGAATCAAACTAATGCACACCTCAAGGATCTTTGCCATTTTCTTGCTCTGTAACAGCTCCTGTGAGGCTTTCCTCAGACAATGCAAACTCTGGACAGTAACACAAATTATGATTAACTCATTGATTGACTGCTTAGTGTTATCAATCCAACAGTTGATTACATCGCATAAATGTATACAAATTTAAAAAAAAAACAAATTAAGTAAAAATTTTAAAAAAAGTAAAAGAAAAATTTAAAAAATAAGTAAAAATGTAAAAAAATAAACAACTGGTAGTATTTACATAGTGTAAAACAACAGCGAAAAAAATCAAGGAAGGATCCACAAGTAATTAGTAATTAATGAGAAAAAATCACAAAAAATGACAAAACCCATTAAACAGGAGAAAACTGAGCCAAACTCAAAGGCTGGTGTTTATACATTAAAAGCTGAAGGTAAGATGTAACTAAATTGCTCAATTGCTGAAATTCTCTGCTTACAGGTAAAAGTGTCAGGGTTCATGGATTACTTGAAGCAATACAACATAGGCAGCAATTCAACAAGACAATCTTTTAGACAATATAAACCCAAACAAAAGAAAATAATCATACTGACTTCCTTCACTTCCTGAATTTTCTCAGCAAAATTTGCTTTGAACAGCATTGCCTGAAGACGATGAAGATAGCCAGGTACTCGACTGATCTGAAAAAAGTACACTTATGAAATTTTGCTGAATTAATATTATTGCTATGTTAGAAGCAGTACTGGGGTGGGATTTGTAGGAATAGTAGTACACAGCCTTTTAAATACTGAACTAGATTATTCTTCTCCTTACCAGTGAATATGGGAATAATGAAGGAAATACACAATTAGCATTGCAAACTGACTTAGTTGTAATGCTCTGTTTTACTGCTGCATCTAACCTAACAAATTCCAATATGTTACACATAACTGACAGTTTGCTAAAAAGCTATGTGGAAACGTTGTCTGTTTCATTTCATTTAAAGCACTTACTACACAGGCAAAGTCAGTAAATCTGAATCTGAGGCGCAGATGAATGTTCTCTAGGCGCCAAGACGAAGTTACGCAAATGCCAGAGTAAAATAATGGGTCTTGACAAGTGATATATTTTATAAGACAGCAAACTGGCAATTCGAGACTTTTTGTAGATGATTCCAAACAGAAATATCCAGTTCACGCATTATAACTGTTCAAGTGTTCAAGCGTCGTGCAAAAGGTCTCTTAGGATGAGAACAGCTGGTGGTGGCACATAATAAATCAACAATTACTGTAAATCATCCACTGAGCTAGTCCACGGTTCAGAGAAAGACTGCTTTGGATACTAAATCTTGTACCTGATAGATGAACTGGTCAGCCTTGCTTAGGTCATCTAACAGACCACGATATTCATCATATTTCTCCATCTAAAGAAAATCATTAAAAATATTAAACAACATTTTCAATAACAGGTGGCATTATGCTCAAAACACTTGGCTCTTTAGCAAACATGAATGAACCTTCCAGAGCGGCAATGATAGATGTTGGAACAGATTTTTTACGCCTCACCTCATCTGAATCTGGAGCATAGGTTAGCAACTGCTTGAGTAATTCTGGTGTTAGAACACATTCATCCAGAGCAAGAAGAGCCTGCTTGATGTCACCGACAGCCATCTTTGTATGACCCAGAAGAATTGCTGTAAGAAATACACAAGAAAGACACTGAAGCACTTCACGAAACTTAAATTTGAAATGCGGCTTACAATAAGAATAGGTAAGGTAAGAAAATGCAAGTTAACTAAAAAAATTTTAATACTAGTCTCTAACAAAGCTCTGTTGTCTGTAGGAATTTGAATGTTCTTTACTTCCAAAAAGGGCTCATACAACTCTCTCATGCATCAGATCTCTTCCTCTTGAACAAACTTCCTTTGAACAGACATTCTGTTTCATGTCATTCAACTCAACATTCGTTCTCTGTTTACCTTAAGTTGTGCTTAGGTAGACAGGTTAGGTAGCTGTGTAAGCAGCACTTTCATAAGGTACTTAAAACGTGCTCTATTATTACTCTTTCTGTATTTATTAAACGCCATTATTAGATGGCTATCTAATGGACCGGTTTGGCAAACTATGCAGGCAGTAAACTAGGCTCCATTTCTACGATTGTGTAACCCTGTCACTGTATCCTCTCTGGTTACCAAGATGCGTTAGCTTAAAGCCCTCTAGGAGACTAGGACCAAGCGTTTTAGCTTAAAGCTCTCTAGGACCAGAGGCCGTTTCTTCCCTGGTATTCAAGGTGTTATAGCTGAAAGCCCTCTAGAACCAAGTGGCTCTATCCTCCATTGTATTCAAGGTGTTACAACCTAAAGCCTCTAGGACCAAAGGGACAGGGTTCCCTGATATTCAAGGTGTTTTATCTTAAGGCCGGCTGGGACAAAGGACCCTAACCTCCACACCATATCAATGTGTTTCAACAGTTAACGCTGAAATTACCCAGTAAATATCAATAACAAACATGAATAAGTAAATTACATTACAAAGTTAGGCATTATCATATGAATGCTTCTAAGAACTCTCTGCTGTACATATATCCAGATACAAATATACACTTCAACAGTGTACCTTGCATTTGCTTATTCAATAATGATCAGTTAGTCACTTAAAAATTTAATGTTTGATCAGAGACTCACGGTGTACAATAATTCTGGTTCCTTCATGGGCCAACAAGAACTTATTCTGACTTTGACAATTTTGCAATGTTGTCATTCAACAAAAAGACAAATATCAAGACATTCATTTGTTTACTTTTGCATATTTTTTCTGTTTTTTGAGTTCCACCTGAATTTGCATAATCCTTGTATTTTTGGCCAGCCTTCAGGCAAATGTTAGATTGGTAAGGCTTAAGGTATCTTAGCAAAATGTTTATTATTTGCCTCTATCAATTTGTATCAAGAGAGATGTAGGCTTAGGTTGGACGGATCTTTGTGCTGAAGTATAAACACCAGGAATGAGTCAGCACGAGTCTTAAAACATGAGTTAATCTTTCTTTATGAGTTGCATAACATGACAATAAAAATGAAATATGTTTCTGTAACAGTGCTTTAAAATGTTACTAAAGAACCCACACGCACATTTTCCAACACTATGATGAAATTTTTACAATATGCCATCATGACATATTTACAACACTCCATCATGATATTTTTAAAACTCTGTGCTAAGGTTTACAACACTCAATAGTGCTATTGTAATAAAACTCTATAGCAGTGTTTCTACTACTTTTAAGTTGACACTTTACAACACCCTATTAAAAATTATTTTACAACACTCTATTATGGTGATATTTTACAAAATTCTAGCAAAAAATGCTTACAACACTCTAACAAAAATATTTCACAACACCCAATGACATTATTTTGTACAAGCTAGAAAGTGCACATATATTTCTCTAAGAAGCAGTGGTGATATATCTACGTTACTCATAAGTGGCACATGTAGTTCTAAAACATTCTACAGTGTTACACTTTCACAGTGATTTTTTCTAGCAACAGTCTATGGTGATCTTACCACATGGAAAGGGATTTCAGTTACGACTCACACTCACATATGTTGTAGGCTTTCTTGGGACTCAGAATGCTCACTTCTGTCTTACGGTCTTTGAATGATTCACCTAAAACACCAACACCCACTTCACACATGCTCCATTCATCAGCTAAAAAGTGTAACAAATTGTAATGAAAATGTACATATTGTGCTTGAGAAAGGCAATCAAACAGCCGAAAGAATTGGCATAAATGTAAGCAAAGGTAAAGTTAAAGAAATAATAGCACAGAGATAAGCAAAGGTAAAGCAATAGTATCATAAATGCAAGTAAAGTTAAGGTAATAACAGCATAAAGATAAGCAAAGGTAAGGTAATAATATTAATACTACCAAGAATTACTAATAACTTACTTATGGTTGTTCGTTTAGTACTAAATTTCTGTTCTAATTCCAAATACTTGACGACATCTTCTAAATCTTCTCCATCACCAATCTGTTAAAAAGGAAGCATTTTAAACTGATTTCTGACAATTTTTGAAAGAAATTTGCAAAAGAAATACTGGTTAAAACTGTATATTTGTGTCTGTGTAGAAGACAACTCTGTTTTAGACTTACATTACCCAGTTGCTAAATTACCATTTGCTTGTTGTTCTGTTGTTGTTGTCTAATACTAATAATGTTGTGTAATGATGTAAAAGATTGCTCATCACCAGGTCTAAGCCTCGGAGGATTAAACTATCAAGCAAGACATTAGAAATAACCAATGATCCACTCACTGGTCCCTCAAAAATACATGTATACCCAAACAAATCATGATTCTTTCTGCACTGGTCCTCCCTTTGGGAACATATCTCCCCTTGTATGTACACACAGTTCATTCCCTGGTATCTGTCTACGAAAGAGAGCCAGTGGTGCGTGTATCCAGCTACATTAGCATCATTTATATATAGATGAACTTCAATATTTGTTAGGCTGGCAAGAAGTATATTTGAAAAGTTCTGATAAGGTACTACAAAACTTCAGAAACATATTATTATGGTTATTTCTGCATTTATTAAGCGCCACTTTCTAATGACTAAGCTACAGTCGATGGCCCTGAGCAACTGTGAGTGAAGACTTGCTCAAGGTTCCTAAACAAAAACCACCTCAGAGGAGGCTCAAACCCATGCTCTCCACCTTAAAGCTGAACACTCTAAAACCAATCAGCTACATTGTCCCACAATATACATACATACATATCTATATATAAATACATATAGATACATACATACACATGAAAGCGATAGCTTGAATGATAGTGAACTAAACTCATGTGTTGTGGCTAAACAGCCAGTGACAAAACTGCTATCTCTAAAGCTAAAGCTCTCCATGGCTGACCTTTGCCCAGACTGTGTTCTCGTCAACTTTCTCTAGTTTCTCCCAGTTAATTCGCTTAACTGCCAAGCCATAAGGTTTCGAAGGATTGGATTGCACAGCTACTGAAATAACATAGGATGAAGAATATTTGCACATTTACTCTTCAAAGTCCTGAATTTCATCTAACAACATAAGATAAGACTGCTTCTGCTACATCACAAACAATCCTAAAACATATCTGACTACAGCAGACAATTCAATTAAAACACCGTCCACAGTGCTACTGAAAAATACAAAAGCTATCAGTCGACGGTCACTTCTGAATAAATGCATTCCAGAATTGTGGGTTAGGCTGATGAAAATGCTGTAGGGCAGTCAAAGCAAACAATGGGGAAGGAAACACGTATGTGGGCAGAATGCTCATAGACATGCATAATATCGTAATATAGGACAATCTCTGTAACATGTCTGAAGTGTCTGGCTGTAGAAAAGTTGCAATTTGCAGTTTCTGCTGAAATTGTGGGAAACAACTACTGGCAGAAGCAGAATTTAAGGGACAAAATATATAGGTGACATTATATACCCTCGCCCCACAGACTAAACTCTGGCTGCAGCCCACATTTTACTTTTCAGTTACAAGACAAATTTAGAAAATTTCCATAATTCACTGTTGTATCTATCACAGCACTTAACACAGTACCTCTAGAAACTGCTAATGTTCTGTTATAAGTCTTAATATAGAGCCAGCAAACTGCACACTAATTTTAAAACAATGCTTAATATTTTAGCAGTATTGTTCAACGCAGCACCATATTTTTCAACTAGGCAACAAAACCACCAGCCAGCCACGAAGCAAGCAACGAGAAAAGCAAGCTTTCAATGATGCCTTGAACAACGATGCAACCAGCAGAAAGCAACAAAGCAACAAATCAATCAAACCAATAAACAATCAACAAATCATCAGGTAATGAATCAACATTCAGTTAAGCATATCCACACAACTGAGTGAGTCTGACCATGCAATGATGATGACAGCGATGATAATGAAGATGATGACTATGATGATGATGATGACGATGAAGATGACAACAAAGAAGATGATGATGATGAAAACAATAATGGTAACACAATTTTCTTCTATCAAAATTAATATGACCTTCACCTTGAATGCTTAACCCATAACAACAACAAATAATACTAACAATAATAAATAAAAAAATAAAAAACTAATAATAATGTGAGAAAGAGTTTTGCACAGGAGTTCTGTCAGGTCAGAAGCACCTGTGATGAGTTTCTCTTGAAATGGTGCTAAATAAATTTGCAATTACAATTACTATAATAATGAAATCTACAGGTCAGTTACTGGTAAGAAACTTATACATATCAAAATTACTTTGCTATGATGTGAAGAAATTTCAACGTACCCAGTGCTGCAGGTGGCGGAGGAGGTGGGGGAGGAGGAGGCGGTGGTGGGACAGCAGACGAGTTCTGTCCCGCACTCCCATCATCATATGTTCCACTGTTCCTCAGTTCCTCCTCGACAATATCATCGAAAGCTTTCAAAACACTCTGTGCCTGAACCTGGAACGAGTCTGACCTTGAAACGCTCTTTGATCCTCTGCTATCCGGAACATCATCTGTGCTGTTCCGTCGATGGGGTTCACCACTCGAGCCCTTAATGGGGGATGCTCCCCCTAGAGGTGCAGACCCTCGAAGGATGCCTCGGCTCGCCCCTGACACAGGCATCCCTGACCCTGTCCTATCTGAATAGATGGACACTTTCTCCAAGTCAACTGGGAGGTCATCACCGACTTTGACTATTGTTCGAAAATCACCAGAAGATGATGTATGCAGCTGGGAAGCCCCTGGAAGAGAAAACTGCTATGTTCTCTACAACTAAGCTTAGGTGAAAAGAGTAACACCTTTGTGAAGTTCTTAAAAGGTGCTATATGAAAAGCAAAACACATGCGTACAAGGTAATATAACAGTAAGGCAAGGCATCATAAAGTAGGGTAAGAGAAAATATTAGTATTTATGTTGCTGGATGTTTATATACAGCGCCATCTAAGAACACTTCAAAGGCACTTCTTGCCAGCCTGAAAACATTACAAGTTTAGTTAGAATGAAAAGTTTATCTGCATGTTATCTGCATTATCTAAGGAAAGGTAAAGTAAACACAGATAAGGTAAGACAAGGTAAAGTAAGATAAGTTAAAGTAAGGCAAATTCTCATTAATTATTATCAAAATCTTTTGCTTGCATGGTAAAAACATTCCAGGAAGTAAAAATATTATTATTATTTCTGCATTTATTAAGCATCACTATTTACTGACTAAGGTTCAACTCATGGCACTGAGCAATTGTGAGCAAAGGACTTGCTCAAGGTCCTTTCACAATTACCATCTGGGAGGAGGCTCAAACCCATGTTATCTACAAGTTGAGTGCTCTATTCAATCAGCCACTGTGCCCTATAAACATGACAAGAAGAATGTGATAGCAGTACATGTAAGCTAAGTGAGCATGACTGTCAGCTTCATTCAAATACCAGACAATGGACAATGTATGTTGGTAATGTTATTGTTGTATGGTGAACTGAGCCAGAAGGCAGACCTGGTGAGCTGGTAGCTATGAGACCCTGCTGAGCAACAAGATGCCTCTGGCCAACCACCTGGTGTACGGGCGTTGTTTGTGCTGAACTCTCTCGCACCATCTTCACCTTTGCTTTGGCGACATTTGAAGGACTTGGACGTGATATGTCGATAGTACCCTGAATCATATCTGGGTTTCGCTCAGCTAAACAAAAGCAACAATGTAAGGTAAGATCAGGTAAAGTAGTGAAACGAAGTATGGTATCAAGTACAGTAAAGCAAGATAATACATGTATATGGAAAAGTAAACTGATTAGGTACAGCAAAAAGGTAAGATAAGGCAATGAATGGTAAAGGATGAGAAAGAAAACAAGGCAAGGAATGAAAACATAAGGTAAGGTAAGGAATGGTAAGTATGGTATGATTTGGTAAGAAAAAACAAGGTAAGATAATACATGATAATACAAAAGTAAGGTACAGTAAAGTATGTCAATGATTATTTTTTTTGTTTATCTGAGGCTGAAATGATCCCTCAGGAAATGAAAGTTAGGTTGAACCCATTATTATTATTATTATTATAGGTTACGGTAATGTTCAGGCAAAGTAAAGACAAGTGCAGAAGGTAAAGTAAGGATTGGTAATGCTAAGTGACAATACTGACTGGTGGTAAACCTCTCCAGATGTTATTTCAATTTCAAGCCATATTTCACATAAAATGCTCTTTTTAACAGCTAAATAGTTGGTTTTGGGTTGTGATTTTTTAATTTTCGTGATAATTTTTGTCTTCTCTACTGCTGAGATAATTTTATAAGATACTGATAAAACATGGCTAATTTTCATCAAATCTCCAATTTATCTTTTCAACCGAAAGTGGTTAAGGAGATTGTGTCAAAGCAGTTGACATGTTATCTGCCTGTCTGTTTCAGCGGACTTTCCAGATATTGACCTGACTGCAGCTTAATTTTGGTATGCCATCGGTTGATGCCTTGTGCATTAAGATACCTAATTTAGTCTAACCTAACCTAATCTAACCTAATCTAATCTAATGACTTCTATAATGCTGTTATCATAATGCCCAAGACATCCACATTTCACAAGTGAAATTGTGATCAAAATCCATTGAAGAACCCAGGTCTAATTCCTATATAGGTTAGCGAAACCAGAAGTCAGTCTATGGTGGGTAAGTGCTATTGAAGTTGCAAATTACAAATTACAAGTAAGTGGTAAGGAAAGGTACCTCAAAAGTATGCTAAAATAAGTTGTCCAGAGATACCATGAGAAGAAGAAATAGTTGCTTGAAGAGTGTAAAGTAGACTAAGCAAAGCTAAGCAAAGCCAAGATGAAAAATTAACAGGTGATTGACTCATTGTCTGCTACTGAATGAAATAACAAGAAATCACTTATGGATCCAATGATTGATCCAAAAGCCATAATGTAACAGAACGTTCATAGTAAGAGATACAATGCAGAGAGCCAAAACCCACTACAGCTTATTCACAAACACAATAAAACAGTCCAGCATAATTAATTTAAAGTTTCAAACCTTTTACAAAGCAATACCGGTAAACTGAAATACAATTTAATAAATACAGAGCAAACTGAACAAAAACTTCACAACTAACAAAACGATAGAATAATTTGTCAATTTAACTTCCAAAGCAGTTACAAACTATGAAACTGACAAAAAATTTAAGACAAAAAATTTAATTGTAAGTTTGTAAATGTACACAAGTTACATCAATGAAACATTGTAATGACATTATGTTATGCTGTCTCTTTCTAAAGTCAAATTGCAGTAAATGTGGGAACTAGAAACTCAACTGCATTGGTAACACTGAACCCACAATATATGCTGCTTGAAAGAGCACAAAGTATTATGTAGTGTCGACGTATAAGAACCTCTCAAACTCTACAATAGCCTCAGAGTGATCTTATCATTTCAGAATATTAACTGGGAAAGTAAGGGGTTTAGAAAATCACGGACATAAACCAAATAGCACACCAGTATCATTTCTGCATTTAAATAGCACCATTAACTAATGGCAGCACATCAGTTACTGTTTCTAAGCCATTGCAAGTGAACAACTTGCTTGCAATTCTGATACAGTGCCTGTCTTGGGGAGGCTACAAATCACTCTTTGCGTCTCAGGGACCTCATGAGTCTTAACTGCATGGCTTGGTCCAAAATACTTAATAAGCTTTATCACTGCTTATGACAGTGAGCACAGTGCTTTTGAGAGGTACTACAAGGATGCTATAGTAAGTGTCTAGATATCAGTACAAACATACATACATACATTACATACATTGTAATTGTAATTGTAATCTGACATTTATAAAGCGCCACTTCAAGAATAGACTCATCAGAAGCGCTCCCGACCCGAACCAGTGAGACCACTGGCAAATAATACAGACTTCAGGCGCTTGCGAAACTGCGGAAGAGACAAACTGAGGAATTCTAGCCGGAGCTCTCGGGAAAGGCGATTCCAGCTATTGGGTCCAACATAGGCAAAGCTTCTAGACTGCGCTGTAGCAGTGCGCATACGAGGGACAGTCAGAAGTCCAAGGGAGGCCGACCGGAGAGTGCTACGGCCTGGAACCAAGGAGACCGAAATGCAGAAGTCCTTAAGATATGATGGAGCAGAGCCAACGAGACAATTACGCATAAGCGTTAGGATCTTGAACTGGATCCGCTGCTGAATGGGAAGCCAGTGTAGAGTGTCCCGTATAAAGGAAGTTATATGGCCATACCTGGGGACGCCTCCAATAAGACGGGCAGAAGCATTGAGAACAGATTGAAGCTTGGAAATATTGGCAAGTGAGAGTCCAGCAAAGATAGCGTTACCAAAGTCCACCCTGGTGCAGATAAGGGCATGAATTAGAGTAGTAACAGCATGAAAGGAGAGGGAGCGGCGGATGGTACGAAGCTGACGAAGGTGGTAGAAGCATGAGCGGGAGACACTGTTAACATGATCGGTCAAGGAGAGTTCCCGGTCCAGAACAACCCCAAGATCACGGACTTTGGAACAGAATTGAATGTCCGGAAACCTCTGGCGTAAGGATGATGAATCTATCTTTGCCAGCTGAGCACGACCACCAAGCCAGATGAACTGGGTCTTAGCAGAGTTCAGTCGGAGGCGATTGGAGGACATCCAGAGACCAAGGGCAGATGTTGCGTCAAGAATACTCTCAACCAGAGAGGAAGCCGCTTCCGCTGGGCCATGAACGAAGGCCTGAGTGTCATCTGCATACTGATGGACAGCAACACCCATGGGAAGGAGAACCCGTGCCAGGTCGGCAGTGTACAGAATGTAGAGGAGAGGGGCCAGAACAGAACCCTGAGGAAGGCCAAAAGGTATAAGGGACCAGGCGGAACGTGTAGGCCCAAAGATAACAGAATGAGAGCGGTCTGAGAGGAATGACTGAAACCAAAGAAGGGCCGTATCATTAATGCCAAAAGATTTTTCCAGACGCTCCAAAAGGATAGAGTGATCCACAGTGTCAAAAGCAGCACTAACATCATAGAGGGCAAGAAGAGTAACATGTCCACGGTCAAAAGCTCCAAAGACGTCAGCCAGGAGACGTGTAATAAGTGATTCAGTAGAGTGGAACTTCCTAAATCCGGATTGAAGAGGAGGCATGAGGGAGTTAGAGTCAAGGTAGTCGACCAGTTGGACGGACACACATCTTTCAAGAAGCTTAGAGAGGAAGGAAAGGTTAGAGATAGGTCGGTAGTTTGAGATATCATTGGGGTCAAGTCCCTGGCGCTTGAGAGAGGGAAAGACTACAGCACGTTTGTGAGAAGCCGGGAGTGAACCCTGACCCAGGGAGGTATTACATAGCAAGTGTAAGAACGGAATTAAGTCATCTATAAAATCCTTGGTTAAAAATGGTGGTAATAAGTCCAGTTCACAGGACTTAGCAGGTGACTCCAGCAGGAGCCGACGAAGGACGTCCAAAGGCAGAGGCTTCCAGCATGAAAGCTTAGATGACGTAGGAGGAAAGGAAGGAGGAGGAGAACCATCAGTGGATTGGCGGATCGAGTCGATCTTCCCGCGCATGTAGTCGAGGTAGTCGGTCGCTGTGAACGGAGGCTGGGCCAGAGAGTTAGAAGCGGTAGAACGGCCGAGGACACCGGAGAGCGAAGACCAGAGCCGACGCGGATTGCTCCTCTCCCGCTCAATCAATGTCTCCCAGTAAGCCATTTCTTTGGCTCGAAACTCACGGTGCATTAAGCGAAGATGGTGGATCCAGTCGAGACGATCGACAGGATCACGTGTTCGTCGGTACCTTCGCTCGTGCCGCCTGACATCACGACGTAAAGTACGGCAGGATCGGTCAAACCAAGGTGCTAACGGTCTCCGACGGGCCCGCTGCGGACGAAGCGGAAGGAGGTGATCGATGAGGAGGCAAACTGAAGAGTCAAAGAGAGCAAAGAGCTCTTCAGACGAGCGACCAGCGAGGGAGGAGAGGTCTCCGCAGAGAGGACTATTGTTCAGACCAGCACGGAATGCCTCACGGTCCAAGTTGTTCCAACCACGTACAAGCCGAAGCGCGTATGTTGGCTGGGTACATAGAAAAGGAACCTTGTATAGAAGAAGTCCATGATCTGAGAGAGCTGGAGGCTCTACTATAACATCTGAGATGTTACAGTCATCACGGGTGATAATGACATCAAGCCAGCCTCCCAGCACATGAGTAGATTCAGCGACATGCTGAATGAAGCAAAATTGGAAAAGCAGATCGTTGAAGCGGACAGACTCTGGAAGATCCGGGTTCTCGAGGTGAATGTTCAGGTCCCCGGTTATGATTAGCTGGCAGTTGAAGGTGGCGAAGACTTCCAGAAGCGAGGAGAACTCGGTGTAGAAGGTCGACGTAACAGGAGAGGAGCCTGGCCGGTAGAGGGCAAGAACGGTGACTGGACCACGAGTCGTGGCGCAGGAGAGGCATAATGCTTCGAACGTGGAAACATACATATATACATACATACATACATATTAATATAATATATAGTAGTACAGTATATTTATTAGTGTATTTATTTTTTCTCATATATTTATTTATATTAATTTACTCACAAAAGATTACAATTTTGGAATGCAATTTTGCTTAGAAGTAAACACCGACTGACGCCTTGAGAATTTTGATAACGGTGCTATAGTAAGATTCCAGATAGATTAGAACAGATTAAATCAACACCCATATATACACAGTAACAAAACCCAGTTTCAAGGGGCCTAAAAGCCAGATGCTTCCCTACATATAATCACGACTGAAGGCCACACTTAAAGAACCTGGTACTGGGTGACATCATGCAGATTACCTCTCGCTTGCATTCGGATAACGTTGTTGTTATTGGCATTTTCTTGTCTGGATGCACGATCCATAGTTTTTATGCCTGAAGTCGTCACCAGCCGTTGTGACGGCAGCATCGGCATCGTCTTTGACTGGCCAACTGAAACACTGCGCCATCTGGGAACAGGAGGAATAGATTCGTCACTGTCACCATTGGAATCAGACTCGTTGAAAGTGCCATTGGCAAAGCGTTGGGCCGCAGGGCCTTTCGGCAAATATCGCCTCCTTCGAGGTAAATCATCTTCGTCAGAAGAAGCCTACATTGTAATGTAACATCATTTAATGACAACATGTATAGCACCATTACGGAGTTGATTCACGGGCTATCCCAATTAAAAAATTACAAGATATAAAGAATGTATTGATCAAAATGATATTAGTTATGATTATTAATTTATCTTCCTTGCTCATGAACCAAAAATAAGATATTCCAAGAAAAATATTCACAATTATGTTAGGGATATCTGATCTGAGTGACCTGTAAAGGTCAATATTTCTACGCATCGTGTATTGCAGAAGATCTGTAAATATGCTTACTTTACTCTTGAATCAATGACACACCAGATTACTCAAGATTTGAAACTATTCAACTATTCATGACAAAGACAGATGTCCAGCAGTCAAGGTAGCTGTTGTTTTTACATCTGATTCTTGTAGATAGATTAATCTGCCATGTTTTGGAGTATATTCTGGAAGGGACTCCATTTGTTGGGCTCCGTGTGCATGTAAGAACCCATCAGTGGTGTCTTTTGCTGTTATTTGAACATTATTTGCTTACAGATGAACTGTTGTTTTAAACGAACTTTAACACTGCTTACAATAATGGGAACAGAGCTTTTGAGAGGCATTAAAGAGGTGCTACAGACACTGGTGCATACACAAATACACAGTACATACATATTAATATACATACACATATATTAATATATATGCATACATATTAATATACATACATAAATACATATTAATAAGATACATAGTAGTAAAGCATTTTTATTAGTATACTCACAAAAGCCTTTTGTCTTTGCTGTTTTGAAGCAGTCTTCAATTTCCCTTGAACATATACATGTAAAAAGAATGATGCTCAGTAAATCATATCAGCTATGGCTAACCATGCTTGAAATGGGTTTTCCACCACAACTAGTCCAAATGTTGAGAAACCTCTACAGACAACAACGCGCTGCAGTCAGGACAGATCATCTCTTGTCTGCATGGTTCAGTGTCAAAAAAGGAGTCCGGCAGGGATGTAATCTTTGCCCCTGTCTGTTCAACATATTGGCAGAACAAGTGATGAGGAAGGCTCTACAGGGATATAATGGAGGTTTCAGAATCGGTGGCAAGATCATCAGCAACAGAATCGGTGGCAAGATCATCAGCAATCTCAGGTACGCAGATGACATCGTCTTATTGGCCACATCACCAGAACAACTGCAGGAGTTAGTAAGCCGTGTTGAGAATGCTGCGAATGAGTATCATATGCTGATCAATGCGAAAAAGACAAAAGTGATGGCAAATACAGGCGAAGCAATTGAGATCAACGTGGTTGATGGAAGACTGGAAAAGGTGGATTACTTCATGTACTTGGGGAGCATAGTAGCAATGGATGCGGATTGTACGGTTGAGGTGAAATCGAGACTAGCCATGGGAATGGCAGTCATGGCTAAGCTCACAAAGATGTGGAAAAACAAGTCAATTGGCATCAAGACCAAATTACGCCTGATGAGGGCCTTGGCATGGCCGGTGGCGACATATGGGTGTGAGGCCTGGACATTAAAGGAGGAAGAGGAGAGACGCATTCAGGCTTTTGAAAACAAGTGCATCAGAAAGTTACTGCAGATTGCTTGGACAAAGAAGATGACCAATGAAAAGGTGTACCAACTGGCCGGGGTGCAAAACGAGCTGCTGGGTCACATGAAGGCCCGCAAGTTGCGTTATTTCGGGCACGTGATGAGACATCCTCAAGACACCATCGAGAGTAGTGTTATGATCGGTCTTGTTGAGGGGAACCGAGGCCGCGGAAGGCCAAAGATAAGTTGGATTGACATCTCGGCTTGGACTGGCTTATCGGGAACCAGGTTGTTGGATGCTGCGCGCAATAGATGGCTTTGGTTGAAGATGGCCCTATCATGTAGTCAACCGTCGCGACGACGACGAATTGACATGACATGACAGTAACTCATACTGGACATTTCAAAACGAAATATTGCAAAAGCTCGTGATTACAATATTCATCATATGTTGAACAACAAATAGCAGGGGCGATCTGTGATGCACTTCTTTTTCTGGCTTTACTTTGCAGCAGAAAACCACTTTACACTAGGAACGGGTGTAGAAAAGGCAAGGAATAATCACTTTGAATTAGTGTAAGATTACCTTCAGAGTTACAGAATTGTGCCATTAAGATTAATGATATGCAAACCAATATGCAAATCCAGAAGTCTTACCCAAGCTGAAACCCTTCTCATATAAGACATCCCCTCTGCGTGGGGTCGCAGGGGAAATGCCTTTCCAAGGTCCATCTGAAGAATGTCTAGAAGGCTCGAGAAGGTGACCTAAAGTTTTAAAAATACCATTCATAATTCAGAAAATAAAGCAAAGAAAACTGAGGAAATGAAATTTTCAAATATATTTTGCAAAATTGTCTTTGAAAACAATACATTAGCCAAGCACATCATAGTGTAATTTGTAATGTAACTTGAGTTCTAACCTCAAAAAACTCTCTAAATGAGTATAAAGTTTTGTCATATTAGCATGATTGCAATGGCCTGCATGCTAGCATGACCAAAAAATTGCAATATATTCCTACAAAGGTGCACCTTCGAATAAGCTGGTTCCTGCGACTTAGCTTTCATTGGGCACTGTAGAAATCTCAAGTGTACAATTACGATTTTTTACAATTACCAAGTTTGAATCCAATTCAAGTTAAAAATTTAATTTTAATTAACTTTTCCACTTCACTATTCTATGCCAGAAGATTTTTTAAAGTGGCATGTACGAATTACCACACATAAGATAGCAGTGCTGCGTTTGTGTGCTGTCAACAATGCTACATCTTCTTTATTTGACAGACATCACAGCAACACGCACTAACATTAGCAAAAACTAAAGGAAAATGTTTTTTGCATCAGCAACAGCTAATGGCAATATTAATGACTGTTAAAAATAGGTAGTGGCTTCAATACTCATTGCAACTAAAAGCCCACCATCTTTAACATGTACATATTGGGACTTCTGTATAAACTAGATGAGTATGATGCAATGATTTAAAGTTGCATGTTACACTAATATTAAGAACATTGCCATATGTAATTTAGGTAAGGTAACTGTTCACATATGGAGAATAGCTATACTGCAAAGTAATTTAACGTAACTGTAATAACAAAATCTAAGCACAGAAACACTTGTAGCAGCAAGCTTTTTGCTAACACACATAAGGCAGTGCATATTGTTTTGGTGCTTTTGAAGGTAAAATGTACGTATACCCGATGTAATCGGAGGATTTAAGAATGGAATGACTTTCTGGCAGTATTTCTGATCTGGTGCTGACAGCAGAGGAATGATATGGTGCCAAAGAACACGTTTTGATTGAGTGTCAAGCAATTCTGTGACATCTTCAAGCAAATGATGTACATTTCTGCAGCAAAAAAGAACGAAAAACACTGATCAACAGAAAAAATCACTAGTTGATAGTGTAGTAAAATCGGAGCAAGACGACAATGATAATAGTTTAATAAAAGTGCAGATTGATTTTTAGCTCGTTAGACTATATTTGTTTGTTTCACCTCTTAGAACTATACATTAATATGCAAGGACTATCATTAATAGTGGCGGAACTAATTTGTTCCCAACTGTCATAAAATGAGATTCAGAGAGAGACGTGTAGCATTTACAGTGGTCACAGAAGTCTTAGTAAATGTTTTAGTTTTTAAAAATTAATACACGATAAACCAAAAGCATGTGTCGTTATTTTTGGATGATTCATGACAGACCAGCTAGAGTAGGCTTAAGTCCCCCAAAGATTACCCATCTAAACTTTAGCACCACTTGCCACCAAGACACGGGAAGAAAATTCTGTTTGCTGTGAGATCCTTTTGTCACAAAATCACACAAATATTCTGCACCTTTGAATATAAATATAAAGCTTTATATTATTTCACACACTTCTGAGTTCCTCTACTGAGATGTCTCTACGTAAGAAAAAACTCTGGATGGAAATCCATTGGTTGGGTTCTGTGTACAAGTGGAAGCCCGTCAGTGGTAACTTTTATATTTATTATTTTGCATTTATTACATGTGTAAGGTCAGTAAATCTGAATCTGTAGCACACAGCAGCTGAAGGGGCTACATTGAAGCAGTTAAAGGGGCTACATTAAGTGTCTAGATACAACACATACACACTATATAAATTCTGCAGTTACATATACACCATAACAAGTATGGAAAGCCTCAAACTGGTAACCTTCGTTCTTCATAGATCTGAAGGGCTTTCTTGAGCTGCGATTGCTCCCTTGAAGTCAAGAGGAAACCGAGCTGATGACGAAAGGACGAAGACAGCCTGCCAGAATTGAAATGGCCAAACGACTCTTGCACGCTCTCATGGGAATCTGTTGGTAAATCAACAACAAAAAACCAACTGAACTTGACTTATGCTGAGTTCAAGACCCGAGTAGATTTCATGGAGTACAAAAAACTTAAATTGAAATTGTCGTTATCGCCTATTTAATTCGTTAATTCTTCATTAATTTAATTCTTCAACCATACCATCTTCTTAGGAATGTGTGTGTCCATGCATGTAGGCAAGCATACTTCAAGTGATGCATATGGTATTCAGAATGCATTCAGCTCCTGTTACTGACAGCGTGAGTATTATATGCGTGCTCTGCAGGTGCTCCTACAGACGTAAACTCACCAAGCAACCAAGGTCCTGGAAAACTTTGGAGGCATTTCCATTTAAAGACAACCAAATCTGATACTTATGATTTCATGAATAATTCTTTGCACATCATTTTCTGAAGTTGCTCTAGCACCAGCAGCATGATTCAGTTCACTTCATATTGTGATTTTCCAAATCTTACCACTCGGCAACTCATCCTGGTTTTGGTTCTGATTTCTCTTTGTCTTCAATAGGGTATCAGTTTTTCCATTGCTAATCAATTCTAAAATGAAAACATTTAAAGCAAACTGCTCTGATGGAAGCATACTCAGGGATTGAAAAATCAGTGCAAAAGTTACTTGTCATATCAAAACGCAGATGATATTCAAATTTACCTGCATCATTAATGACCATTAATTTACTCAGATTTTTAAACACTGGAAACTACTACCAGTGATAATTTTCTTAAAGTTACCAAAATATGTACACAGTAAAAATCAAAATTTATATTAACAGCTAAGCAACAATTACACAACAATTGCCTTTCAGCATGCATGACTAAATAATTAACTGTCTGTTTAAAGCTAACCTGATAATTTCTATAGCACAGTCATCAATCAATGATTGCTCAAAGCATCAATCATTGGCTGCTTCAAGTAGAACCCCAGTCAAGAAGCATAACATGTTGGAGCAGTCCTTTCAAAATCCCAAAGGTCAAGGAAAATGGAAGGCAAGCTGCAGAACATAAAAGCTGAGTTCTGTCAATTCATATACTGAAATAGGATTCAAGCCCAGACTTAGGAATTAAAGGCCAGTGCATTTCCACAGGGCCACCAAGTAACTAAATAACTGAGCTTAGGTGATTAGTTAAACAAGTACAGGAATATACTGACCAGTGAATAGATATTTAGGGATACCAGCATTCTGTAAGACGTATTTCTGGTGATCTTCAGACAACCGAGGTAGAAGATGTTTCCAGAGACCCTGCTTTGCATCAGTATCTAGGATTGTCATCATGCGATCAACAAACTGCGAAATATTCCTACATCGTAAAAACAACAACCTGTTAAATAATGGAGTGGTTCTTAATTAAGAAGAGCTACAAAAATATTATATAACAATTGCAATTAAGTGCAGTTATAGTTGCACTACACCAAATATGCTGCACCTTCTAGTATGTCATTGGAACTTGCCAATTCATATGTCAAGCCATGTAAGGTTATATAAGGCAATTGTTCACCTTTTAAATGCTTCTTATAACAAAAGTCCTCCTAAACATGGTCTTGTGGTTGCATAAATTTCAGCTGAAACATAAACACGGCAACAGCAATCGAACAACAGGACCACCCTTTCTTATGCGCTACAATGAAATGTAGTCCTGCTGCTGCACTGCTACTGTCATGCTTGTGACTACATACGCTAAGACAAAGTCTTCAATCTCTGTCCAGTGCCTGTGAGGACTGTTATTGATAGATGAATGCAATAAATAACAATTTCTCAATTTTACGTCTATCAGAGGCTTATTACCATTATCCAAACAGCCGTATTGTTCCTTCTCTGGTGGGAACCATTGTCTTGAATGGCCTTCTTCTTGACCGCTGCCTTGTGATTTACGCAGATTACATTACAGTACAGGGTTTTAATCTCAAAGCATTGCGGAGTGTCAAGCTGTGTCACCTAATCTCAAGAATAGATTTTTTGTGATACTATCTCATGACTCAACCAGATGCTAGTGAACCTTTTGCCACAACAGATTCAAGACTATTCCTTATTTTTCAGCATTAGTGAGGTTCTTAAAAGGTGCTGTATAAATAGCCATTTATGTACATACTAAGGTTTCATAGAGATCTGGAAAAGGCACTGTATAAATTATGTATCACATCACACATCATGAATAATAATTCTGTGCAGCTGTACCTGTCTTCTTGGAACTTCATCAGCGTCCGACGCATGTGGGATTTCTCTCTGCCAGTTAGCAAGTAATTCACTTGGAACTGAAAGGACTGTTCACCTGAGTCTGGACCCTTTGAGCCCGGAAGCCAGTCCATGATCCGCTCAGGACTTGAATCAGAAGAGGCAGAGGATGTGGATGAACTGCTCCAGTTTACCACTGCACATAGAAAACAACATTTTCACTGGCCAGTCAATTATTTCTGCATTTATTAGGTGCCACTATCTAATGACTCCACATCAAGCGATGGTGCCAAGCAATTGTGAGTGAAGGACTTGCTCAAGCTCCCTACACAGTAATTATCTCAAAGGAGGCTCAAACCCGTACTCTCCACATTACAAGCCGAGTGCTTTATCCAATATGCTACCGTGCTCCACCGAATATAAAGTACATAAACTATTTAGAGTATCTATTTATATATCTATATTATTTATTTATACATCTATGCTGCCAATAACATATACAAACTATTTATTTACTAATAATTGTGAATCTTGGCTAATGGAAAATACTCTGATATTATTAAGAAACCATAACCTGGTGCACCATAAACTTTCAGTGGCATAGCCACAGAAGGATCTGTCAGACTGAACCCCAAATTCTCAGGGTATCCATAAGATTCAGGTAAATTTGATTATAAATCCACTTATTGTGGGTGAAATATGTTTTATGGCTGTCATATATTTGCCATACTCTAAATTGGCTAATGGTTACACCACCAATTTTGGTCATCTGGCCTTGGCTATGGCCTAGGAATTTGACCTTGGCATTTGGCTTAGGAATCTGGCCTTGGCATCTGGTGGGCAATTGCCAAAGTCTGCCCCTTCTATGCCATTCCGCTCTTAGGCTAATGACAAGGTGAAGTGTACTGTCAAGTGTTCACAATTAACGTAATGGAATATTTCAGGAACCACCTATCAGTTAAGTAGAAAAGCAATTAAACATATCTATGTACATGTAATTCTGTGGTTCTTAAAGTGGCGATCCATGGGGCCCTGGGCACCAATCCACAGAAATAAACATAGTCTTCCGACTTCCACAGGTGCAGCACAATAATAGGAACCTAGAAGGAAAAGACTCAGAATGTAAACTTACAGGAGGCCTAAGCATCATGTGATTTGCTCCATTTGCCAACTTGATAACTGTTATTTCTGACGCACAAAAATGGTACAACTCCAAGTTATTACGTTTTCTTCTATCAAATTCACTTGAACAGACTACATAAATGTGCAGTTTTGATTACAATAAGATGTACTACAAATAGACATGCTACTGTTAGACACAGCACAATCTCAGACATACCATCCTGCTGTTTGGAAAGTCCCAGAGTGCCTTGAATCACTTCAAGCTTTGGACACTCTCCACTATCCTGCAGCAACTTAATCATATACTCGTGGCTGCACTTTCTGCATCAGATTAACATAATGAAAGAAGTTGTGTGATTAACATGATTAGATTATGCAGGAAACTGATACGATTACATACACATTCCAAGTTACAGACAAAAACGCCTATGTTAAATTTGCTGGGATCAAATGCAAGCCAGTTTGCAACACGTTTCTTGCACACATATAGGACAAGTAAGATGCATTATAGAAAGGTAAGGTTAAATAAGTTAACCTAAGGAAAGTTAACTTGGCTTAATGTATGATGACCTGATCTAATATAATCTAGTCTGTGAAATATATAATCTGTTCTAATCTAATCTAATCCAGTTTATTAGCCGAGACTAACACCCACACTTTACCAAAAAATGCAAAGAAGTGAAAAAGTAGCAAAATGTCAGTAAAACACAATGCAATATTATAAAAAATTTAAAAGGTCTGACTTTATAAACAGTTCAACAGGAAAAGAACAGCAGAAAATCTGACTTTATATACGGTTCAAGAGAAAACTTGCAATCATGAGAACTAGAGTAATCACACTACTTCTCATATGAGATCAGATGAGGTGTCACCCGATTATTTTGATATGATTCAATTTGATTTTGCATGCACCTGACATCAATGCCGTTAAGTCTGATGATGGCATCCCCTGGTCTAAGTCCTGCTCTGTCGGCTGGACCTCCTGTCAAAACAGACTCGATGCAGACTGGGCTGTGACCGCAAAGTACAAATCCAAAACTCCCATCGACTCTCTCTACGGTAAAGATTCTGCAAATATTAGACATTTATAAAAAACACACCACATTACGACCAAACGTGCAGCCTAGTCTACCTTCTCCTTCCCTACTGTACAGCGCCAGTGAATAAGCTGGCCTCTGTCACACAGCTTTTTTGGTGCAGAGAAATTTAAGAGATTTACATTACATTACACCAGACTAATCCAAACAAATCCAGCTAGTCTGATCCAAGGGTCAAATTATCCAATATAAGCAAGACATACAGCTGCGAAAATGGACCTTTATATGCAACAGTTCAATCAACTACAATAGTTGTATGTACAACTGCTGAAAGCTTTCAGCCTAAAATGCTGACATAAAGACCTGCGGTTTATTAGGCCTATAAACTACAGGCATTGTAGGCTAAAATGCTGATATCCAGTTTCTCAATGTGGCTATTTCCCAGGGCCCTGAAAGACCTTAATTCAGTACTGCCCTTTATGAACTATTGGGGAACGTTTTCCCTATCACACCCTGTTTAAGTATGTTAAAAACAGTGCTTTTTTCTAGAAAAAAGGTTCCAGAACTGAACAATTATGGAATTTTATGCTAAAATTTCATTATTTTTATCAATCAATAAACACTGAAAACAGTGTAAAGTTGTAAACATTGAAACTGAAATAAAATAAATTACATTATATTACATAATTAAAATAACTTAGTAACACAATTCTTTTACTAAAAACTAAATTATTTTTTATTAGCTGAAAAAAGGTGCTGGCATGCCGTTCTGGAGCATTCCATCTGAAAAAAGCACTGGCTAAAAAAATCATATTCAAGGCGTTGAATTGTCTAGTTCAATTTGTTATTTTTGACCGGACAAATTAGCAGTAAAGCTGTCAGTCCGCAATCATCCATTTTCCATTAGGCCTAACACTCGCCGGATCAGACACAGAAAACCCTCTCCAAGCCCTGGCTCGAAAGTCATTAAACTTCCTGGCTTCATCTTCTAACTGCATAAAATTCGTTGGGGTGTACCCCACACTCCACCTCCTCTTCAACTCCAATCTTCGCCCCCCACTCTTAATCGCGCCGACGCCCTTGGTGATGAGAAGCTATGTTATTCAACCACTGAAAAAGATGGTATAGTAACGGGTAACAATTATAGTTTTGCCAGAAGAGGAATAATGTATGGTACACTAGATAAATTTTGTCAGAAGTAATAACAGATGGTGTTACCTTGGTTCTGACAGATCTTTGTACCAGTGTCGTTGTTGATCGTCCTTTGAGGAACTGTGGTGAATATTGGTGCCATTTGGTGCCGACTTTTGATCAAGAAGCGCGTCGAACTGTGTCCTGTGCTTCAGGGGAATGAAAGATCTGAAAAAAGTAAGACCACTGGATGCACGTCAGCCATTCGACTTTTAAATTTAGGAAGTTAAGATTAGAGCATCTTACATGATTACGCAATCGAGCAATTAAGAAAAATGTGTTCTTATAGGAGCCACACGGACAACACTCTCAACAGGCATCCATTTTTCTCAGGCGTAAATACCTCTGCTGAAGTAGTGCTGTTGCCTGATTAGGATAACGGAGAATCGAGCTACCACTGCATTAAGATTACAAGAATTTAAGAACACGTTCAAAAGGGAGTCGAATTCTTGAAAACAAGGGCAGATCTATGATTCAAGGACGGGTGGCCATATGGTGAGTGCGGAAAGCATGCCTGTACGGACGGGGTCCAGAGGCAAAGCCACTGGTTAAGGGTTAAGGCAAAGCTTCCTGAGGCACTCCTGTTCCTCAGATCCTATACTGATTCCTCTTCTACCCCTTATTTATCCTGCAGATCCAATTCCAAACACCACCTATTGTAACCTGCCTGCTGGATCTTGACCTGGAACTGAACCCTTCTGGCCTATCGATTTTGTTTTGACTGAGCGCCCGTGAATAAGCTGGTACCAGCGACTTAGCTTCGTCGGGCACTGTAGAAATCTCGAGATTACGATTACAATATCTACTCAAACGAAACTCGCAAGACTGTTGGTCCTTCGAGCTGAAACGAAATGGATAAGCCCTTCACCCGATGGCGACCCTTTATCCCTTCAAGACAGCACATCTTAGCTACCTGAAAGAGGACTTCTACTTATTTGTTAAACTCCTTAGTTTCCTCATGCCGTCTCCGACTGGAGTCTACTCATATCTCTCATCACGACGACTGCCACTAATACCATTGTTCCTGTTGAAGACAAATCTACCAATAGAAGTCTACAGAACTGCCCTTTTATCCACCTCTTCCTGCTGGCAGATACCGTGAGTCCTTGGCCTTCCTCACAGACAGCCTTTGGCTAATTTAAAAACTAAGTCACTGTTCCCTTTCCCCACCCCAAAAATTCGCCTCCAATTTCCGCCTTTCAGTTACCAAATTATACAGCCACATAGGCAATAACACGATGATAAACAAATATGACAGAATTATACACAATTTTTTCCATTCGACATCAACAGTCGTTGCTGCCAAAAGATATCGTTAAAATTTGGAAACTAGTCTATTACTACGATGATAAATTAAAGAATGTCGTGAACTGTACAAGAAGCAGTCGTGGCCGAGTGGTTAAGGCGATAGACTAGAAATCTATTGGGCTCTGCCCGCACAGGTTCGAATCCTGTCGACTGCGTTTGTTTTTAGGGTACTAATCTTAATCGCGATGGTACCATTAATGTCCCTCGAAAAGTTCATTTTCGTACTCCCAAAAGCTGAAAACTGGATTTACAAGTCTGCATTCGTTTTTCGATAAGCCTATATGAATGTCGTTATTAGATGTAGTTTGAGAAATCGACTTTTAAAGCTTGATTTCCAAATCTAACCGACGGAAAGTTTGAATAGTTTGCGTAACCATTGCAGTGCGTACAGATGCAGAAAACATTTAGCTCCATTCGCCATCTCGAGATTTCTAGAGAGCCCAACGAAACTAAGTCGCGGAAACCAGCTTATTCTCATGCGAATAATGTTCGCCTGTGAATAAGCTCCATTTAGCTCAAACTACCGCTAATAGCCGTTAATAATGCTGAGTTGAATATTCTGAAGAATTAGATTATACATGTAGTTTATATCTAAAGCAAAGCACAGAAGCTCGGCTGTTTTTAGGCGTTAATCAGTGGTGTTTGAGTGTGTTCGATGTCTGACCTGCCTAACGGAAGCAGTCTTGGTTGAGTGGTTAATACGATATAGGCCTTGCCGGCTGCGGAAGAAACTTTTATATTTCTCAAATAAACTTGCGATCAGCTCTTCACGTATCAGAAGTTTGAAAATATTCGATAAAAGACTTTAAAAGAATATTGGAGCAAACATATGCATTGTGGCGTTGACGTTCCTAGGTATCACACGAAAGCACTGCTCAGCTGCTCAGGTTTTTCCAAAGTCGAACGACCGCAATGACAAAGAAGGCATTATTTCATGCTTACAATTCATTCGTAATAATTCGTTACTCTGCGAAGTGATAAAAGGTGAAACGCAGCCGACAGGATTCGAACCTGTGCGGGCAGAGCCCAATTGATTTCGAGTCAATCGCCTTAACCACTCGGCCACGACTGCTACACATGCAGGGTTTTACTAATGGTATTTATTCAGATTGTAGGTTTACTACAAAGCCTATAATTATTCTGCTAGCAGTATTGTCAATCATACTGCATAGTCGGATCAAAAACTACATTAACTTACTAGCCTAGTACTGCGTAATACTTGGTTCCGATGACACTTTCTAGAGGATCAAGCCGCGCATAAAACTTCGTCTTCGGTGGGATTCGAACCCACATCCTCCGAATTGCATCTTCACCACTAGAAGTCAGACGCGCTATCCACTGCGCCACGAAGACTCGAGTCGGAATTGTGGTTCCCTGTGCAATAAGTTTATTGACGCCTAGACCGAACGGAATATCAATTTTAATGGCCGTGTTTAACGTTTATTCCGCAAGACCTGCTTACAATAATTTTATCATGATTAGTGTATGGGAAGAGATGACAACGCCGTATTAATTAGAGCTAAAGGCGTCCATACGACTTCTAATACCTCTAGGTGATCAAATCTGATCATCTTTTCTGATCACCTACCGGAAGGCTGCCCTCTGCGCCAAGTCCAACTCGAGGATTTCACTAAACCATTAAATCGGTAGTAGCGACGGGCGATATTTTGAAGGGAGTAACCTGTTACCGCCACAACAAACTCCGCCACTGCCTTGTTTGGGGGTAGTGCCAGTCCCAAGCCTGGATAAAGGAGGAGGGCGACGGCTACGGCCTTTGATGTCATAAGCTGTCGTTAAACTGAGGAACTACCGCCACAACATGTAGGGGGACAGCAGAGGTTACCTGATCTCGCTGATGAGCGGCCGATGCCGGGGGTCAGCCAGGAGGATGGAGATGGCGCTGGAAAAGGTCTCGATGTTCCTCTTGTCGGCATACTGCTTCAGCAGCCCAACAAGAGCCATCTTCTTCTCAAAATCATTTCCCAGTATGACATTCATCTGAGAAACAATAAAAGTAGGACGATTGGCAACCTATAGACCTACTCTACCTCATTCAACTAGGCCTATAACGTTTCTTATGAGCAAGTCCTTAGGTAAAAACAACGCATCCTTATTGCTCCCCACTGTGTTTATTAAAGTCGTTGCGCCTGTTGTCATGAACACCATGAGTATCAACATCATCATCATCATCATCATCATCATCATCATCATCATCATCACCATCATCATCATCATCATCATCATCATCATCATCATCATCATCACCACCACCACTACCACCACCACCATCATCATCATCATCATCATAACGTAAACGAAGACATATAAAGCTCAACTTCAAGAACAAACTCATCAGAAGCACTCCCGATCAGTCAGCGAAGACCCGCGGTCAAACAGGACAGATTTCAATCGCTTGCGGAGCAAAGAAGTTGACAGGCTGATTAGCTCATTTCTAGTCTTGTAAGGAAGGTTGTTCCAGGATGCAAAACCAACTAAAGCAAAGCTTCTCTATGCTGGGTAGTAGAGGTCCGAACCCGAGGGACGACGAGGGCTCCGTGAGCAGCCGAACGGAGGGAACTGTGATCAAGAATAGATGAGGCAGAGGTAGAAAAAGACCTCAGATAGGATGAGGTAATTCCCACCAAACAGCTTCGCATAAAGATTAAGGTCTTAAATTCGATGCGTTTAGATACAGGTAACCAATGCAAAGTGTGCTGCATATAGGCGGAAATATGGCCAAACTTCGGGATGCCACCAACAAGACGAGCAGAAGCATTAAAGGACAGACAGTAATTTAGAGGTAAGTGAGGAGCCCAGAGCCCAGGGTCATTGTCATCATCGCCATCAACAGCAACAACATAGTGAGAAGAACATAGTGAGAACGACATCGGACACCTACGGGCGTTGAGCCCATGGTTTATGATGATGATGATGATGATGATGGTGATGGTGATGGTGATGATGATGATGATGATGGTTATGATGATGATGATGATGATGATGATGATGATGATGATGATGATGGTTATGATGATGATGATGAAGATGGTGATGATGGTTATGATGATGATGATGATGATGATGATGATGATGATGATGATGATGATGATGAAGAGCCCAGGCCAGAGTAGATAGAATGGACGGTGACAGTGGATGATGCAAGATAGGCCTATATAAGGGAGACCATTTAATCAGGACAACAGTAAGATCCTCCTCATCGTCATCATCACCGTCTTTAAGTTAAAACCACAACAACTACACTTACACTGTCGTCGTTATCATTTGTAATCAATATAGCCTAATCATCAGCAGCAAAATCATCAACGTCTTCTTGCATCATCCAAAACACGATCTTTGTTGTCGGCATCATCATTATCACTTGTCAGCATCGTCGTCATCATTTTTTTCAAGAAAAATTCCTTTTGTCTGTATCCCATTACTTCTAAGAATAACATAATAGTACCATGCATTCATATAGCGCCTTGTCAGTAGAATACAAGGCGCTACATAAATGCTGTCTAGTTCTTACTTTGGCGAACAGGTGTCTTGCTTTGCGGACTCGACTGCCGCGAGATCTGGCCAGACCAGCGGCCATCGGCGGCGAACTGTTCCTCCCAGGAGACGGCAGACGGAGAGCGTTGTCAATGGTAACCATTGCCACGGTGACGGTTCCGTACTTCTCTCGAAGAATTGACTCGGCCAGTTCCAGCTTACGGATGCGATGGCCCTCGATCTCAAGAATTATGTCGCCTGAATAGAGAATATATATATATATATATATATATATATATATATATATATATATATATATATATATATATATATATATATATATATATATATATATATATATATATAGAGAGAGAGAGAGAGAGAGAGAGAGAGAGAGAGAGAGAGAGAGAGAAATTCTCAAAGAAGTAGCCTACATAATGTAATGTTCAGAAATATCACAGAATACACACAAAATGGAACCAGACTGCTGCAGAATATCTGAACAGTAAATCTAATTGTCATATATATATATATATATATATATATATATATATATATATATATATATATATATATATATATATATATATATATATATATATATATATATATATTATATATATATATATATATATATATATATATATATATAATATATATATATATATATATATATATATATATATATATATATATATATATATATATATATATATATATATATATATATATATATATATATATATATATATATATATATATATATATATATATATATATATATATATATATATATATATATATATATATCCCACAAGTGAGACGTAGGGGAGGCACTCATTTCCTTTTCCTTAGGCCATTGAGCCGGCAATGGACTAATCCTGAGGTCCTGGACACGGGGCCAGTGCATCGCAGGACTTTCCGTTTACTTCCCAGCTTACGCCGGTACCAACTTATTATTTCTGTATTTATTAGGCGCCACTATCTAACTATCTAATGACCTAGCATCAATCGATGGCGCCGAGCAATTGTGAGTGAAGGACTTGCTGAAAGTCCGTACACAGTAACCATCTCGGAGGAGGCTCGAACCCGTACTCTCCGCGTTACAAGCCGAGCGCTCTATCCAATATGCTATCGTGCCCCCTAAACTTATACTGCTTGGTGACAGAGGTACGGTGTGCGCAAACAACTTGCCTAGGGTCGTTACACGGAGTCGAAACCACAACCGCATGATCATTGAGCAAACGCTTTACCGATAGAGCACTGTGCGGCACACTGGTAAATCTAGCCTAGAATTAATATAGGAAATTATACGCAGGGTATTCCATTTACAGGTTGTTAAACTTAATCAGTCTTAACGACATTTTTAAGGTAGTATGGCAGCTGACTGTTAAATCGTCTTAGCTTCCACATTCTGTTCTGGATTCGAATTCATGCGTTTCGTGTGAGATTGGGAATTCTCCAACCAGCGGGGAAAGATTTGTTGCGCTGTTCTTGTCGCGTTTGTGCTTCAGCCGAAAATTCTTTCAACTCAGGGCAATGCCTGCATACGAGGACTGTTCTCATTAAACAGGCGATTACTTTACCTTACTCTTCTTACACGTTTTGCAAACATGCATTCAAGCAGTAATGTAGTACTTTGGACAATCAGTGTACCTGATGGTGAAGGATCTCACCCGATTAGTTCATTGAAAAAATGAGCAGGGAAAAATGAGCTATAGAAAAACGTGTACATTTACATTACCTTTTCGTTGATCGAATCCAATGAATATTTTAGTATATTGGCCTGGCACTGTTTCAATGCGCGCACATAACTGGTACACGAGGTTCTCTTCTGATCGCGCTCCAACACTGAAGACCCCGTGTCTATATACACTGAGTAAGGTCTATGCAGGAGCACGGAACCCCGCATATTAAGTCAATCGATAGAGCTGCGGCTTTTATGTACAGCCGTCGAATATCTTCAGCTCTCTGCATTTTAACTGTTGTTTGGATGTCATTAGCATGCACGATGCTCCGCCCAGTTATTCAGGTCATGGGCTCGCATGAGTGAATCGATTTGCTGTCGATGTGCACATCTTGTGGTAGAGTTGACCTTACACCAAGGCGAAGGGATTGTAATCCTGGGTGGCCATGTAACACATGAAGAAAATTTCTTGAACTTCAACACCATAGAGTGATTTAATTTCGTTCCGCAACGCTGATTCAATGTATAGACAGCGGTTACAGGTAACGAGAGAGGAAGTGAGTGGAAAACGGGAAAGAGACACCAGTAAGGAAAAGGAGTTGATCTGAGAGGTTGAATTATGACACTGGTTGATCTATGCCTCTCCCTCCTTTTCTCTAACTGTTGGTTTCTCTCTTCCATTATGCATGACTATCCTATGGTTGGTTGGATATGCCTCGTTGTCTCTCTGCCTCTCTTTCCTTCACTCTGACTGTTGCTGTCTCTCTCTTTCTCGTTTAGTTTTCCTATTTGGTTGGATAGGCCATGTATATGTATGTATGTATATATATGTATGTATATATGTATATAAATATATATATATATATATTAGGCCACTAGATATATTGAGCGCCTTAGACGGCCTTCAGAGATGCTGTGTTAGTCACAGTAGTAAAGAAGGCATTACATCACAGCGCAACTGACGATGCAGTTCAATAACACGCAGTACATTTACGCCGATTGAAATATAGATACGCAGCTCTGCTAGACAAGGCTGTGCATATAGTAAAACGACGACGTTGTACAGTTGTACACGTGCATAGTAATACTGTCACGTGCATACATACCTGGCCTGATTCCGGCCCTGTAGGCCGGTCCGGGCGGATCCACTGATTCGACGAGTGTTGGCCGGACGCCCTTGAGCCTCATCCCGTAGCCCCATCGTCTGTCGGCGGCCAACTCCACGAACTGGACCCTCGACACTACACCGAGAGTCGGCGGCTCCGACCGGCTGTGCTTGGCCAGGGAGACGATCGCCTCGGCCGACATGTCGGTCACGTTGTGTTCGTCGACCTGGACGAGCTGGTCGCCCGGGCAGAGGCCGGCCTCGTGGGCGACGCTGTCCCTCTCGACGGACACGATGTACGTCGGTCCTTGGCCGTAGATGGAAAACCCGTAGACTTCCGGCCACGAAAGACGAGCCCCGCGCCACATGTTCGAAGGTAACGTCTTCTGCATCGTCGACAGATTGGCGCTACAAAAGCAACGGCGTGCTTCACCACTTGAAGCGCCATCGTTTGACACTTATACGCAGAGACTGGACAGATACGAATGTAAATTGCAAATGTAAACGTATTTCTATAGCGACCGTATGGCCTCGACCTTGCTTATTTTTTCAATGAATTCATGGATGAGATCCTTCACCACCGCTGCCCGTTTGAATGGACGCCACGCCAGTTGAGATCCTCATGTACGGATCGTGCTTGCTCGAGATTCAAATCTCTGAAATAAGCCACGACCGGGACGCGAACTGGCATCCTTGCGCTCAGAGCAGAGGCGCCTTGACTAGGCCTACTCGTGTAGCTAACCAGAATTGTTGTCTATTTTGCACGAATCACAGACATCCCTCCCTACCAGTCTAGACCTCAAGCACCGCGTTGTCGTTGTTTCATCCTCATGCAGGCCAACCGAGTGCCTCTTAAGTCATTATAAGACTTAGCCACTACTCGGATTCACAATTCTCACTTCGTGCCCTTTACAACCAGGTATAAGCTTACCAAAGCAGAATAAGAAAATCCTTGACTCCTCCATCTACCTTTGAACTTATTCTTCCACTCTCACTTGCATTTCCGAGTCACCCTGTTCGCAATCTTGGCATCATTTTCGTCCAAAATCTCTCCTTTTGAAATCATATTTCCAACCTCAATAGCAATTGCTTCTTTGATATTCGTGACCTTCGCGGCATTCGCAAACTTTTCACCATCCAAGCCGATCGTTTCCATTTTAGAAAATTAGTTGTTCAGCAGTTTATGCTTAGTAATTTGTTGAATGATTAATGTTTTTGAGTAGTTTAGATATTACAGTATATGCATACCTGAGTCCTGTGTTCAGGTGAGGTAATTGTTGATCAGAATCCAATTTCCGCTTCTGCTTCTTGTAGGAATCAACTGGTCATGCACTGGCAGCCACCGTATCCGAAAGCTAGTCAAGCGCGACCACATACATCGCTACGCTCCAGTGCACCAGATTGTGCTCTGAATCGAACAAGCACGCCATCAGCTATTGATTATTTTCTACGTCCGATGAATATCTAGGCGAAATAAACTGCTCAGCTGTGGCTTTTCCTTCTGCTTAATGTTGAGTGTTTCCTTGTTTGTTTGTTTGTTTCTCCGTCTGCATGTTTGCGTTTGTATCTGACTAGCTAGCCTAGTTCGCTACATCGGTAAACGCGTATTCGAAGGAGCCTCTGTGCGTGATGACCCCCGGTTCGCAATCCGATCGTAGCTTATTTCAAAGGTTTGAATATCGGGCTAGCACGGTCCGTACACGGGGACCTTAAATGGCATGGCGCCCAGTCAAACGGGCAGCGGTGGTGAAGGCTCTCACCCGATTAATTCATTGAAAAATAAGCAGGGTTGAAGCCATACGGTCGCTATATAGAATTGTGTCCATTTACATTTATCTATGTATGTGTCTGTTAGTCTGTCCGTCTCTGTCAGTTTCTGTCTATTACCTCTGTGTTAGTTTCCATCTTCGCCCGTCTATGCTCGTTTATGTGTCTCTTTGTCTCTATCCTCCTGCAAGCTGACCTTCTTCTGACTCACCATGACTTTCTCATTTCTGCTGTCTATGTATGTTTGTCTCTTATATATATATATATATATATATATATATATATATATATATATATATATATATATATATATATATATATATATATATATATATATATATATATATATATATATATATATATATATATATATATATATATATATATATATATATATATATATATATATATATATATAAGAGACTGCTGCCTATTCATCTCAATGTTTTTATTTCAGCCTGTCCTTCACTGGCCCAGCCGCGCGCGCTCTCTCTCTCTCTCTCTCTCTCTCTCTCTCTCTCTCTCTCTCTCTCTCTCTGCACTGTCTCTAACACATTCTTTTCCTCAACGTCTTTGGAAGGACCTGAACCATTGGGTTGGATTTGCCTCGGGTTTGAGTTTCGACGGCCATAGGCCAAGAGTCAATTTCCGGTCGTGATACAGTAAAAGATATTGGCCAGAAGTCGGTTTGTCACTCGCCCAGCAAAATTCATTCCAATTAATTATCTTTTGATTTCTTTGTGTGACCTCAGCATAGCATTGCAGCAAATGCAAATAAATCGACGTAGGCTTATTGTCTTAGGCTTATTGTCTCCTGTAGGCTTACAAACATTCCTCAGCAGGGTTTACAGACAGTAGATGGCTGCAGGTATGGATTTGCCTGGTGGCTTGAGGATGTTTATTTTCCTCCCTCTCTGTCACTTTCTGACTTTTTCACAAAATCTTAATTACTCCCTGAATTCCTGGTCTCTTGTCCTTCTGAACTAATTATTACAGGCCATTTCAACATACACATTCTGGACAATGCTTCACAACAGTTTCTGGATCAACTGTCTGCCTTCGATCTTGTACAGCACATCTCCTATCCAACTCATGACATGGGCTACACCTTTGATCTCCTTACAATCCGATCTAACTTCTTTTGAGTTATATATTTGTCTGATCATACTGACATTACTGCTTGGGTCTCTTTCTATCATAAAACAACGAAATCCACATAACTTCACTCGTATATTCTCTGAAAGATCTTATTCTCCGAAGTTAATGTGGCAGGCACTGAATGAGGTCTTTCACCGCGACATATGATAGCTTCCAGTGGGTTCTGTGCTGGGCTCGCTTCTGTTTACACTACAGTATATACCACTCTGCTTGGGTCATTATTCACTAACTACCATTTGTATGCCGATTATACACAGCTTTTTAATTCCTTCGACAGCTCCTCGTTTAATTCAGCTCTCCAATTCTGTTTTTAGTGATGTTTAGTCCTGGACTGCCAGTACAGAAACTTCTTCTGAAACCTTATAGGACTGAATGACTCCTCTTAAGCACAAGTCAACAACACCACACATTTGATTGGCTGACGTCTGTTCAGTTAGGTGGATTCATGATTTTCTTCTTGTTTTCTTTCTTTCTTCCTTGTTTACTTCCTTCCTTCCTTCCATTTTCTTTCCTCCTTCTTTTCTTCCTTTCTTCTTTCCTTCCTTTCTTCTTTCCTTCTTTCCTTATTTCCTTTCTTTCCTTCTTTTTTTTTCTTCTTCCATCTTTTCTTAATTTCTTTCTCCCTGCCTTCGTAACTAAATTGAATAAGAAACTTTAATGTTTATTTTTAATAATCGTAACACATCACCAGAAAGATCAACCAATAATGAAAATTTTAAAAGTTAATACAAAAATCAGGGCAAATACTCGAAACTTATAAAAGCATAGAAATAAAAATCAACACGTTGGCCAACATTCCTAAATAATGATAAAAAAGCAAAAATATCGGGACTGATATTTACATTTTATAACTCAGTATTAAAAAATTAGGTCCCACATGAAGGATTATTTTTAAGTTTCAGCATTTTAAAACATTTTTGTTTCTTAGTCAAAAGCGAAAAACTCCTTATAAAAATTCAACTATTTTTCATTTTGTATAAATTGCAAGTGTGATAACTATCTGTAGACCAACTCATTATTTTTGGCTATGATATTTGCACACTGGAATTATTTAAAAGCAATTTGAGCTCTGCATCTTGACAAAGATTGAGACTGAATCCCGCCTATCTTGAAACTCATAGAGTATTTGTAATGTAATGCTGTGATCAGAGGCTCTGAGATTTGCATTGTTAGTTATTCAGTTCAACGCGTAAGCAATGACGTCAGCTACATAATGACATCTGATCGAAATTTCTTTGTTTTCTTAAGTCCATAGTAGAAACATTTCGAAGGATCCGTTAGGAAAGGCGCTTACACCAGACATGTGTGACTGTTCCTACCACTGTGAGGCGAGACGCCAAGGAGAAGCCCTCAAGCACAAAGCGGACAGGGCTCTTCAGCTGGCCACGACCACCGAGGTAGGACTTTCTACAAGATCCCACAGGGAGGAAAAGGGAGGAAGAAAGAAAGGAAGGAAGGAAGAAAGAAAGAAGGAAAGAGGAAGGAAGAAATGAGATATGAAAAGAATGAGGGACGCAAGGATACAAGGAAGAAATGCAAAAAGAAAGAGAGGAAGGAAGGAACGAAGAAAGGAAGGAGGAAGGATGGAAGAAAGAAAGGAAGGAAGGAAGAAGGAAAGAAAGAAGGAAAGAGGAAGAAAGAAATGAGAGATGGAAAGAATGAGGGATGCAAGGATACAAGGATACAAGGAAGAAATGCAAAAAGAAAGAGAGGAACGAAGGAAGGAAGGAAGGAAGAAAGGAAGGAAGGAAGAAAGAAAGAAATTGAGTAAGAAAGAAAAGATAAAAGGAAAAAAGAAAGCAGGAAATAATGTATGTAAGTAAGTGAGAAGCGAAAGGAAGAAAGAATACATTGAGGAAATAAAGGAAGGAAGGAAGGAGGAAAGAAAGGAGAAAGGAGAAAGGAAGGAGACAGGAAAGAGCGATGTTAGGAAAGATGGAAGGAAAACAGGAAGGAAAACAGAAAGGAAAGAAGACAAGAAGGGAGACAGGAACAAAGGAAGAAAGGAAGGAAGTAAGACAGGAAGCAAAAGAGACAGACAGAGAGACAGACAGAAAGGATGGAAGGAAGGAAGGAAGGAAGACAAGAAGGAAGACAGTAAGAAATGAAGACAAGAAGACATGAAGGAAGAATTGAATGATGGAGGGAAGACAAGGAAAAAGAAAGGAAGACTGGATGGAGGGAAGAAAAAAGTGAAGTAGGCCTATACTTCATCCGAATGAAGTTATCATATAAGATTACCTGTCGATATCACGCGTCTGTGTCAACGGTGGTATTCAGAAACGTAACAGTTTTGGTGGGACGTGGTGGTGTAGTGGTATGTTCTGTGCCTTGTAACCGGAGAGTCGCCGGTTCGAATCTACCTGAAGCCAATGCGTAGCGACCTTGGACAAGTTGCTCACCCACAATTGAGGAAGGCAAAGGGGAAATCACCTCACTCATCTCACCCCCGCTGGCATAAAGCCAATGGACTCATCATCATCATCAACAGTTTCACATTTCACCTCAGAAACTCAATCTTTCTGCAGCTGTGTAAACGCTTTCTCAGGCACTGATTTAAGACTCGACAGATGGCGTATTATTCTGCATTTTATGCTCATTTCTGTCTCTGCCTCTGTCTTGGCATGCCTCGTCGCATCCACTTTCTTCTTCATTTCCCTTTCTGTCTGTCTCTGTCTGTCTCTCTGCCTGCCTCCGTCTCTTTTTCTGTCTCTGTGTCTCACTCTTAATTAGACCGTTCTTCAAATTTATTCACTATTACTGAGTGGTACTTTTAAATGTTATTCTCATCAACTCCTTAGTCCGTTATATAGATTTTAGTACAATTTTCACACTATCTAAAGTAAGTACTTGCTTACTTCATTTACTTTCTTTACTTACTTCACTTACTCTACTTAGGCCTACTTTACTCACTTTAAATTATTTACTTACTTGCTAGGCAGCTATGGAAGTATGTGCAGTTAGCGAGTCATCTTGTTTACCCTGTTGCTTGTAGGCTGCTTGCTTACTTATTTAGCTTCTTGCTTTTTGATTGTTTCATTTTCCTCGAAAGGGTCGACATCATAAACAGGCGAATCACGAATGTCTTAAGAAATTCGAGGATATCAACAGAAATGCAACGCGGTTCGTTTCGTACTTGTTGGTCTGCTTACTTACTTACATAACTAAGGGGTCAGCGCTTTGAATGAACGAACGAAAGAGTGAACAGATGAAGCACGGAATAGACGTACGACTGAATATTATGAAAAATTCTACAGCTTGATTCACATACCACACGATGCTAGATACGGATTAATCAATACCCAAAATATGCAAATACACAGCCCTCCTCCCCCTATGACGGGGGCCCTCATTTGCAGTCAGAATTTTTCTGCAGTGATAAAAACTCACATAGAATTCGCTTCACCATCTATTTGGTCATAGAAGCGAGGCGTCAGTTTTCATTTTAAATAAGAATTTGCAGAATGACCATCTTGCATAATTGAAAAAGTCAATCAAGCAACCAGCTGCTTTTGCATGTGGAACTTTTTAAGCCTATATTCTATGCTGGCATCAGATTTGTTTCCTACTTAGACGCGGATAGTTTCGTTGATTTTTAGTTAGCGGGTGACTAGTTAGTTTCCTAGTCTCACTTTCCCCACTCTTTTCTGCAAGCGCTTGAAGACCTTCCTATTTCCAAGTGCTTCTGGGTTGTCGGGCCGGAAGCGCCTCTGAGGAGTCTATCTTGAAGTGGCGCTTTATAAATTTTCGATTACATTACATCACATTACATTAATATAGCGCCTTTTAAGTACCTCATAGGAGCTCTGCCTACGATAGCTCCTGTGTATAGTTTGCATGATGCTTTCCACGTGGTTAATCCGGTCCTGTACGGTGCATCGGTCGATGGTCGCTTCAGTCTGACAACGCGTTCCCTTAGTAAGAAGTTTTGCTCAAAATCCTAGAGGTCAGATGCAACGGAAGGCGGGTTACGGATTACCGAGCTAGAAGAACTTGATTTCAATCCAGGCAGATCATAGAACTAGAAAGCACGAGAGCCAGTCTAATAAGCTCAGTTGACTGACTGGATGCCTCGGTTCCGGGTGAAATAAGAGTGAGGTTGCACGATTTAAGTTTTTGTGGGATCCTGTAGGAAGTGCTACCTCGTGGCTGTGGCCAGATCAAGAGCCCTGTCCGCTTTGTGCTTGAGGGGCCTCTCCTTGGCGTCTGGCGAATGAACTGATAAACGGACGAGCAAGTGAATGCGTAAATCATCAAATGACTGACTGACTGACTGACTGACTGACTGACTGACTGACTGACTGACTGACTGACTGACTGACTGACTGACTGACTGATTGACTGACTGATTGACTGACTGATTGACTGATTGACTGACTGACTGACTGACTGACTGACTGACTGACTGACTGACTGACTGACTGACTGACTGACTGACTGACTGACTGACTGACTGAATATATGATTGCATTGATAAATAATTTAATTAGTTTATTGATTAATTAACAAAGAATTAAGCGAGTGAACCGGCGGTCAAAATATATTTCATCGGTCGATAATGTGATTAGCCTAGTCATAATATTTCGATCATTCATTCGATCACTTGATCGATCATGATGGGAATCAACTGGAATATTTCTTGCGGCAGAGGTCAGCGCTGGAAGGACACGTGCAACCGGAAGGAAGAGAACAACCCGATCTACCGCGGATACCTCCAGACGACCCTCAACGAAGGATGTGGTGTGACGAAGGACCAGCTCTACCTGAAGATGTACCAGGACCTTCGACGTCGTGGACGCCTGCTCCACTCCTTCCGCATGTGCCAGGGTCCGGACGATGCCTTCCTCGACTACTTCCCGCCTGGATTCGTTCCTGGAAAGTCAAAGCCGATCGTCGTTCTGGACACGCAGCACGCCTGTCTGCGGCCCGTCTCACCGGAGCAACTGGACGAGAAGTGGAAGCGAAAGTCACAGGAGCTGCATAACATGGAACTGAAGCTGTACGACAATCACATGTACATGGGACCTCACGAAGCCTTCCCAGAGTTCTTTCCGCCGAACTTCGACCATCAGGCCAAGAAGAAGTTCCCGAAGCTAATACCGACCTGCCGAGGCCGGTGTGCTGGAGACGTCGTACCAGGGCCCTTCCTACTCACCCCGAAATGTCGCTTCCTCACCCACATACCTCTCAGCTACGTTCCTCGGTACAAGAAGCAACACCACGTCTGGCCTACGTACTGCTTCAACCAATCGCTTCACAGCTAAACCGTTACCCCATCTGCTGATAACTGCCCTTTTCTGCACCCCGCCGGTTGAGCTGAGAACAAGTCTAAGGATAAATTTTGAAAAGACGCTATAAAAATCATGTACACCAATCTAATACGTCCTCGATATGCGTAAATCTTTATTTCACCAGTTTTTCGTTGCTACTGGGGCACCTACGACTGTCGTATCTTCTTAATAAAACCAACTAAGATAAAAGGAAACGTCATTTAATAAGTCATTAATGATATCTGCGTCAACTGCATAATTACTTCAATAATTAATTAGTGACTTCTAACGCGTCAGTATCTAAAGCACAAGGCATCAACCGATGTCGCACTTCAGTGAGTATGTAAGAGATTTGGTGATGTTGCGAAAGTGAAAACCTTCTTCCTTCCTTCAATCCTTCCATTGTTCCATCCTCTTTACTTTCTTTCTCCCTTCCTTCCTTCATGTCATCTATACTTTTACCCATATATCCATCCAATCCATCCATCCATCTTCTTTACTTTCTTCCCCATCATTTCACCCCTTCCTTCTCTCCTTCACTCTTTCTTCCCTTTTTCATTCCATCTTTCCTTCCTTCCTTCCTTCCTTCCTTCCTTCCTTCCTTCCTTCCTTCCTTCCTTCCTTCCTTCCTTCCTTCCTTCCTTCCTTCCTTCCTTCCTTCCTTCCTTCCTTCCTTCCTTCCTTCCTTCCTTCCTTCCTTCCTTCCTTCCTTCCTTCCTTCCTTCCTTCCTTCCTTCCTTCCTTCCTTCCTTCCTTCCTTCCTTCCTTCCTTCCTTCCTTCCTTCCTTCCTTCCTTCCTTCCTTCCTTCCTTCCTTCCTTCCTTCCTTCCTTCCTTCCTTCCTTCCTTCCTTCCTTCCTTCCTTCCTTCCTTCCTTCCTTCCTTCCTTCCTTCCTTCCTTCCTTCCTTCCTTTCTTTCCTCCATCCTTCTTTCCATCCACCCCTTTTCTTTGTTGCGTCCATCTATCCATCTTCTTTCTTTTTTCCCTCCATCATTTCATCCCTTCCTTCTCTCCATCCCACTCTCTTCCCTTTTTCACTCCTTTCTTTCATTCTTTCCTTCCTTTCTTCCTTTCTTTCCTCCCTCCTTCTTTCCATCCACCCCTTTTCTCTGTAGCTGGACACGGACTAATCCCTAGCGTGCTGATCTCCCTCGCTTCATCGCCCGACAGTCGATCGGTCGATCAAAGACCGGCCGCCATTTCTCGTTTTTGCCGATGAAGGCTCCACACAATTCAATCTGACTATCCTGAAAAGACCGCGTGACCTGTGGAGCTCAGATGGCCAGACAGACATAGGCCCTACGTGCATCTGGCGTTGCTCTATGCAATCTGCCAACTATTGGCCGACATCAGCTCCCGAGAGGTTAAGGTCACTCGAAAGATCCACCTTACCAATCAGGATAAGTGCGCAGTCATTTGGAAAAGGTCCAGGGTGAGGAATTTCCAGCTACGAGCACAGATTTTGAATTATCTTCTTATTTTTGTGCATTATTAATATTATCACACTGAGTAGGCCTACTTCATTTCGTGCAGAATGTAATTAGTTGGTGTTTTAATACCAAATGGAAACCTGGATTCTTTTGGTAATCGTTTTGTGTATGTTGATTGGAAAGCCAGTAACTCAGCGGTAGATATGTTTACCAGTATGTTGGAGCGAAAAAACTTGACAAGTGGCAATAGTTAGCATGATTGGCAGTTTACAAGAGTATGTGTTAGTAATAGTTCTCAACAGTAAGTAATATTTAACTTACCTTTTCAGTCAGTTCGTGGCTCTTAATGTCTCCTGTTTCCCGGCGTCAATGTACACTTCTGAACTTTGTAAGGAGGGCATTATTAAATTATAGTTGTATTGTATGGTATTGTATTTGCATCAGGGCACTGTAAAAGATTGGAATTTTGAGTATGTTCAGCAGTATGCCATTGTAAATGATGACAGGGCATTCACATCGAAAGTGGTAAGAGGGTTTTTAGAGGGAGTGAAGAACTTAAGCCCATATTATCTCTCTTATAATATCCTAATTTCGAGAAATCGAATCATTAATTGTCGAGTGCGTTATTGTAAGTAACTGGAATTCTGCATTTCGGGTTTGAATCCCGAGATGTCGTGTGATAATGATAGTTCCTTGTCGTACCATGTCATCATAGGAAAATGTGATGACATCTAGTGCGCACTAGATAAATGAAAATAATCGCATGTCCCCTATGGGCGTCCGTATCTAAGGCAGGACCATTATTGTCTCAAAAGAATGTGGAATAAATGACTGATTGGTGTGTTACATTGTATTATCTTACATTACATAGGTGTAAGTTCAGTTCTCTGCCAATTCATTCCATCGCTACGAAAGGATCCCTTCAACTCGGGTGAAGCCAGGCGAAGAAACTGATATTGGCTGTGCGTGCGTCGAGAAATCGATGCTGGTCCATTGCTTTCGAGTTTCCATTTCAAAGACACTGGCTTTGATTGACGGTGGTGAAGAACGATAATGTACATCCAGGCCATCTATCCATCCGTCCACCCATTCATCCATCCGTCCTTCTGTCTATCCACTCACCCATCTATCTAAGAAACCATCCATATCCATAAATCCATCCAAACAATCATCTATCTGTCCATCCATCCATCCATTGCATGCATCCATCCATCAGTCCATACGTACGTCCTTTCATTCATCCATCCATTCTACCATCTATCAATCCAACCAACCATCCATCCATCCATCCTTTCATCTATCCACCCATCCACCCATCCATCCATCCATTCAACCAACCATCCATCCTTCCATCCGTCTATCCGTCCATCCGTCCATCCGTCCATCCGTCCATCCATCCATCCATCCAACCATCCATCCAACCATCCATCCATTCAACCAACCATCCATCCAACCATCCATCCATTCAACCAACCATCCATCCGTCCATCCATCCATCCGTCTGTCCTTTCATCCATCCATCCATTCCTCCGTCTATCAATCCAACCAACCAACAAACAAACCAACCAACCGTCCGTCCGTCCGTCCATCCATTCCTTTCATTCATCCATCCATCCATCCACTCATCCATGTGGTGCCGTTGGTTGCTGCTTCGTGTCAGCTGATGCGAAAACATCTGATGGCGCCAGACAGAAAATATGTTTAGCTATTACTGCGGCGGAATCGAAATTCACTGGATGCTAACTGATCCAGTTTAGTTTGCCTCCAGTTTATAAACTATTATCACGAAAATGTCTATTGATGACTCTGGTGACGACTGCAACTGTGATGACATTGTTGATGACTAAACACGATGATGACAATATATGCTAATCACTATGATGATGGCGATAATGAGGGTAATGCCTCTTTCTGCTGCTGATGACCATGGAGTATAAGATGATGATGATGATGATGATGATGATGATGATGATGATGATGATGATGATGATGATCTTTTAAGACAGTGGCTCTGATCATGATCATGAACAACGACAACAAGGGGAAGATGACGACGTCGGCGAAGATGCTAATGAAGATGATTAAGACGACGAACTGAACTATGACGAAAACGACAACAACGATGAACATTCTTCCTTGCGGAAAGAGACGAGAAAAGTCGCATCATAGTTTACTGTAGAAGAGGTAGTCATTTGAGAATGGCCTGATGCCTTCTTCTAAGACAGTCGTCGCTTATTCTCTGGTCTCTGATTCCCTAATCCTCATCTCATCTGCATCCTTAAAGTCTCGTCCATCACTCTAGCGATCGTTATCATCCGTCTCAGGAAATTCTAGGCTAACAAAAACCTGATTATGGTGTTTCTGTTCTTTATCCGAAAAATTCTTTTATGTTATCTGTCAGTCTAACGTTCTATCTGTCTGTCTGTCTGTCTGCCTGTCTGTCTGTCTGTATGCTTGTCATTCTATCTGTATGTCTGTCTTTGTCTGTTAAAAGACAGTGACAAGCAGATTATTAAGATGTCTATATTTGTGTTGTTCCTATTCGTTGTCTGGCTAGGCCTTGCCTTACTGCTTGTTTCTTTCTGGTCCTCTCCTTTACTCTTCTATGCTGTTCTGTCTGTCTGTCTGTCTGTCTGTCTGTTGCTCTATCCGTCTGCCATCTTTCTTTCAATTATTCGTTTGTCAATTAATCTGTCTGTTTATTTTCTGTCAGTTAGTCTATCTGTCTGCCTGTCTGCATGTCTTCATGTCAGTTTATGTTTATCTGTTTGCCTATCTGTATTTAAGCTTGACTGATAGCTTCCATAACTATCTGTGTGCCTCTGTCTGCACACCTAGCCTGTTTTACCTGTGCCTGTGTACGCGTCTGTCTGCGTATTTGTGTGTATGTCTGCATATCGTTCTCGGTGATTGCCTTGGTCTGTGTCTGCATTTGTGAGGCTGAAAGATGGATGACAAGTGACGTCATGATTCTCTTTCATCCGCCGGATGAAAAGATTCGAAGCTGATCAGACTACAACAAGCTATCAATCAGTGTAATAACCATCATTGTTTCACTCATGAAGCTCGAATTCGCTCTCTGTCCGTCTGTTTGCATGTGTCCGTGTGCCTCTTCAGTTTCCTGTTCTCTGTGTAACAGCCTGCTTACCTTACTGCCTATCTATCTATCTACTCTCCGCCTTCCTGTCTTTCGGCCTACATTTCCACCTCTACATGTCCAGCTAGCTCATTATGTCCCTGTCTGCCTGCCTGGCTGCCTTCCTTACTTCCTTTCTCATTCCTGTCTGTCTGCATATCTACCTGCTTCCTATCGTACCTGTCTTTCTGCCTTACCGCTCATCTACCTGTCTTTGTCCATCCCTGCCTTCGTGCTTAATCACCTCCGTCTCTGCCTGCCTAAAAGCATCCCTCCATCCGTCTGTGTACCTGCCTTTTCCCTGCCGATGTCATTCGTATGCGACCTTTGTCTCTGGTTATGGGATTGAAGACGCCAGTTGGTCTATTTGCGATTGCCAATTCCAGACCATTTTAACGGGAGTCGGATGCCACCGGCCATAACTGGTCGCTGTCCTCCTTTCCATCTACTCCTCTTCCTCCTCTTCTCTTCCTCCTCTCCTCTCGTCTTTCTTATCTTCTCCTCTGTTCCTTCTACCTTCCTCTACCGTCGTCTCCGTCATTGTTTTTCTGGCCTACCAATTTTCTACTCGCTCTCCTTACCGCTGCATTCGTCATTTGTGGAAGTAATGTGCAGAGCATACGAAGAAGATCAGAATGAAATAATATTAGAAATCAATTTTTCATAACTCTGTCTTCTTCCGTCTTCGCCTACTAACTCCTCTTAAATATTCTCATTTTATTTTCTTCCTCGCTCTGTTTGCCTTTTCCTACTCCTCTTTTTCCCTACTCCTTCTATTCCTACTTCTCCTTCTTTCCCTACTTCTCCTTTTAATAATTCTCCTTCTTTTCCTACTTCTTTTCCTACTTTTCCTTCTTTTCCTTCTTCTCCTTCTTTTCCTACTTCTCCTTTTCCTACTTCTCCTTCTATTCCTACTCCTCCTCCTTTTCCTGTCATCTTCCTGTATCTTTCTGTCTTTGTTCAATTTCTTATGTTGACTCCCCTCTTCGTTTTCTCTTTTCGTCCTCTTTTATTTCATATTTAACTTGATCCTTTTCCTCTCTTCTTCCTTCTTTTCACCTCCTTCATCATTTCTTCTCCATCCTTATTTTCTATTCATCCTCCTTCTTTTCTTCTTAGTTTTTCTTTTCCAGTTAGTTCTTCTTTTCCTATTCCTTCTTTTTCTTTTCCTTTTCGTGCTACTTTTCATGTTTATGCTTCTCCTTTTTTTCTTTGTATCATCCTGATCCTTTTCTCAACTTCTTTCTTTTACTCCTTTCTTTCTTATTGTTCCTCCTCAATTTGTTCTTATAACCCTTATTTTCCTCTATCGCCTCTATCCTCCTCGTCATCGTTTTCCTCTTCGTCCTTCTCTGTCTCATGCTCTTTCTGTACTTGCCTATCATCACATCTCTTTCTGCTCCCAGCCGCATCTTTCGGCGCTGCTGCGTTGCAACCTCAGTTGCTTCGTGCACGAACGTTCGTGCCGCCCACACACCCATCCACCCACCCACCCGCACACCCACACACACTACTCTGTCACTCACCAACCACACATACACACGCCCTCACACACATACATAGGCCGACGATGAAAACCACAGGAAAAGCCAATAATAGAAAGATACCGGGCAGAAGGAGGATGAGAAGAAGAATGAGGAGGATGAGAAGGAGGATGAGAAGGAGGATGAGAAGGAGGATGAGAAGGAGGATGAGAAGGAGGTTGAGAAGGAGGATGAGAAGGAGGATGAGAAGGAGGATGAGAAGGAGGTTGAGAAGGAGGATGAGAAGGAGGTTGAGAAGGAGGATGAGAAGGAGGATGAGAAGGAGGTTGAGAAGGAGGATGAGAAGGAGGATGAGAAGGAGGATGAGAAGGAGGTTGAGAAGGAGGATGAGAAGGAGGTTGAGAAGGAGGTTGAGAAGGAGGATGAGAAGGAGGTTGAGAAGGAGGATGAGAAGGGGGTTGAGAAGGAGGATGAGAAGGAGGTTGAGAAGGAGGATGAGAAGGAGGATGAGAGGGGTTAATAGGAGGAGGACTGGATAGAGGAGGAAGCGACGAAGCTGCAAGCCGTCAGGCATCGAGGCTTGTGCCATTTCTTTGACCCGCTGACCATTAGGAAGACAAGAGAGAGAGAGACGGAGGTCAGCAGAGGCAGAGAATACAGAGGAGGATGGAGTGAGTGCAGGAAAGAGGAGGATGAAGATACTTAGGTGGACAGAGAAGACAAGAAACTGGAAAGATTCCAACCGACTGATGGGAGAATATATAAAGAAGAAGATTAGAAAGACTCGATAGAGAAGGAAGGGCAAGGAATAAAAAGAGGAATAGAAGCAGAAAGAAGAACATAAAAAGACTAAGCGACAGCAGTAGATTATGAGGAAGCGCGAGAGAACGACGAGGAAGAGGAGGAGAAGATGAAACAGAGGAAGATGACTGTCGCAGGAGGAAGAGGAGGCTGAGGACGATTGATCAGTCTGCCGCAACCATCCGGAGAAATCTCCAGCCGATAAAATTCAGCGCTGAATGATTAGCCCAGTCGACAGCAGCAGCAACAGCCGAAGCAGAAGCAGCTGCTGCAGTAATATCAGCATCAGTAGTCGAAGAGACAGCAGAAGAGGAATCATGGCAGCATCGTTGGATTTTATGCAGAAATTGCACTAATGAAGAATATGCTACGATGACAGGTGGGTCTAAACAGCCTCTCTGCTCACGTCTACGTTTACGGCTTATATACATAGATACAAAAACGAGTAAATGACTACAAATATTGTAAGCTTCTATGCATATTTATATGTATTTGTATGTAATGCATGTATATGCCTAACCACACACTTGCTTATACCTGCCTACATGTATGCAGGCCATGTATGTAGGCTTGGACAAAGTCTACATAGAAATCTCTATGCGTGCATTTGTACAGTAAGACGTACGTGTGTGTCTGTACATACGAGTGTACAAAGGATGTTGGTGAGATTCATAACAGATCGCGGTTTCATGGATAAGCCGAGCATTTTATCGGGAGATGTGAACTAAACCAATTGTCCTACATTTCAGACAAAACAAAAAATAATGTTAGGTCCGATGCTTTGGGTCAAAGGTCGGACTTTTAGGTACAATCTAATCTAACCAAACTCATCGCTTTTATTATACGTCAAGCTAAATATAACGAAAGGCATCAAAAAACATTTCATTTTCATTTAATTTATTGCTCCCAAAAACAGCAGCGTAAAATATATTGCATAAAATTACACGTGGGATACAACAGGCAGACCCAGAAAGAACCATGTTCCGCTTATTTGGGACGCCTATGTCACATGGAATGCTATTTGAAATGACAAATTATAGTCCAACCGAACTATATTAAACTGGTTTAGTGACAGACCAATGAGAATTAATTACAAACTGATGTAGCATCATCATCTTCGTCGTCGACGTCATCGTCATCTCATAATGATCAGTTTCTGGTGCTAGTTTTGTGTGACGTGATTGGATGACAGCGTTGACCAATCCATGGAGCGATGACCCGCCAAGCGTGAACTCTAGGACATACAGACTTTAGACACACATACGCGGACAACAAGGAGTCCCTTTCCAGTCGGTGTACAGAGATTCGCGCTGTAGATGCTAACAGATGTAGGCTAAATGTCGTAGAGTACTTAGATGCAACTGCATATACGTATAAGTCTTTAGTTGTTCCTTTTAAGGCCGCTATCTTTACAATTTCACAGCGAAACTTACCTACGTGCATGTTTATACATGCATACATACATACATACATACATACATACATACATACATACATACATACATACATACATACATACATACATACACACATACACATACATACATTCATACATGGATACATGCATGCATGCATTTATATACATATTATTTCCTGCATTTATTAAGCGCCACAATCAGGTGACTAACCAACTATCGATGGCGCTTAGCAATTGTTATTTTGCGACTTGCTCAAGGTCCCTACACAGTAACCGTCTCAGCGGAGGCTTGAACCAGCTCTCTCCGAAAGCTCCAACCAATCAGCTACCATGCTGCACTGTATGCTTACAGGCGTATATATATACATACATACACACATGCACACATATATTCGTACATACATACATACATACATACATACATACAACAATGTCATAATTTTGTAGTATCAGTCATCTAATATTCCAGGCATGGTATAAGCAGAAACAGGTGGTCTAGCTTATTTTCAGGTCAGTGGTTCAGCTGCAGGTTAGGTTAGGTACATTTCTAATTGACCATTCACTGAACAACCACAGTAAAGAAATCCAATAAAAATTTTATAGCGCCTCTATAATCATTCTTTCGGAGGTATCGATCGTTGATCTAATTAAAATTGCAACATAAAGGGACATTTGTAGTCTTGTCTTGTCTTGCCTTCATCCGTCCTCGAGCCGAGGACTGGCTGCACCCCGGACACTTTTATGCCATCTGCTCCTGTCCCTTGTCTTCTGTAGTAGCTGGTCGAACGATATTCAGTTCATGACTTGATGTTAGCGATTCATGTCATCTTGGGTCTTCTCCATTTGTAGTCAGTGAGCTCAAAATCCGAGAATTGTCCATAGACCATTTCTATCTCATGGATTCTGTCGTTACATCTTGCTTTCTCAGTTCCCAAAGTTCTGATTCATGTGTAGAAAAACGTGTTGAATCACAATGTTGCATAGTCTTACCGTTTTTCTCTGCTTTGTCCTTGCTTCTTCGCATCCTGATCGATTTCTAAAGCTTGTCCGATTCTTTTTGTATGCATTTGTCACGAATCCCATCAGCAGACATTTATTTGTCTTACCTGTTCAATATTTCTCTTTGGATATTTATGTTTCTTGGCGTCTATCTGATATCCACGGTGCCTATTATCTCTGTATTTATTATTATCTATGTATCAATGGCTATTATCTCTGGTTATCTTTATCTCTGTATCTATGGCTATAATCTCTGCAGTTATCGTTATCTCTGTATCTATGGCTATTGCCTTTGTTGTTATCATTATCCATATATCTATGGCTATTGCCTTTGTCGTTATCATTATCCATATATCTATGGCTGTTTTATTCTCTGCTTTTCATTACCTCTATATCTATGGCTATTATCTGTGTAATTATTATCTCTGTGTATCTATGGCTATTGTCTCTGTCGTTATCATTATCCATATATCTATGGCTATTTTCTCTGTACTTTTCATTATCTCTGTATCTGTGTAATTATTATTATCTCTGTATTTATGGCAATTATCTCTGTAGTTATCATTATCTCTGTATCTATGGCTATTGTCTCTGTCGTTATCATTATCCATATATCTATGGCTATTTTCTCTGTACTTTTCATTATCTCTGTATCTGTGTAATTATTATTATCTCTGTATTTATGGCAATTATCTCTGTAGTTATCATTATCTCTGTATCCATGGCTATTATCTCTGTAGTAATCGTTATCAATGTAGGCCCTATCCATGGCTATTATCTTTATAGTAAACTGAATCTTCTGCCCTTTGTGTCTTTGTGTCTGCCTTTGGGTTGATACTGTATTTTATATGCGTGATGTATATTTCTATTTATCGTTTGGAGGTCAGCTTCGTTGGCAGATTGCAGCAGAGCAATACAGCTTCCATATCTTTCCACACTCCTATATGTCACATGTTGTTGAACGCTTGTTTGGAGTCCTTGAGACTGATGAAAACTTATTGGTTTTCCTGATTGTTTTTCTCAGCTTATGTTTCATTGTTACTGTTGGTCTGTTTTACTTCTTCGTGCGCTGAATGCGGCTTGCTCTTCTCCAAATGGCTTTTTCATCAACCATGTGTCTGTCATTAACCATGATTCATGACACAGAGCTCTATTATTCTCCGTGTTACCGTAATGAACTCATTAACGCAGTCGCCAAATCCGTAGACTAAAATAAAAATTCTATGCGGAAACCAAGCCTGTCTCACATAATGTTGCACCAGATTACATGTAAATCATATCACATACCGCATCATATGGTTCCAAAGTCTATTACGTTACACGATGCTGCATTAAGCTTCGCTGTATTTAGTTAGCTAGGTAATTTGGGTAAGCTGAGAATCGTGTCGGACAACAATATGTTCACCATCAGACAACAGTTCTGGTGATGATCGTATTGTTGTTACAGCTGGCATTGTTGCAGCTCCGCGTCATTATTGTAACTGCTTTTGCTTTCGTTGCAGAAAACAATGGCTGTGGTGAACAATAACGAAAAACGGAAGGCAGCAATTATTGGTCCATCTCTTTCGTAATGCGTCTGATTGGCGGACGGCATCTGCATGGACCATAAACCTATTAGGAAAATATTGCACTCATCCTCAGCTCGTGTTTTTGTAACATAGAGTGTGAACGCTGCTAAGGCTAAGTGGTGCACGCTAACGCAACGGTTAATTGAAACAAGTCCATGAATTTGGAAAGTCGTCCGTTAACATGCCACAAGGTGACGTTCTGTTTGAGGATCAAATGTTACTTTTTTTCCAAGCAATGTCCTCAATGTTACTTTTTTCCAAGCAATGTTTATGCTTGGATCAGTGCATATCTGAGATTTAATAAGAGGATAAGCGCTTGCTGTTTCCTTACGAAAAGAAAACATTTTGGCAGGCGGACTTGGTTCTCACGTGCTTCTAGTCACACATCTTAATCATCGCGTCTCATTGTCTCCGACGAATGCCTTGAAGTCCTCGAAGTTTTCGAGATATGTCTAATGCTGTCACCTTTTAAGATGTTTAAAAACATGAACTCCGGGCATCCATAAGCCACTCCTACGTCCCTCTAATGGATCCAAATGCAGGTTCAAGGTCCCGACTGCTCGAACAGTTATCAGCCAGACGAGGCACTTACCGCAGGAGTCAGACGGTGTCGTCTCTTCCGGTTTTCCCTGAAAGTGAACTTAGTGGTAGGCAGTTGAAAACCTCACACCAACCACGAGCAAAGGCGGTGGGTGATGTCGACCTGAGACCCAGTGGAGAGCAGCTCTCGCCCAAAGGGAAGAGAAGCGCTGAAGTCTTCGATGGGATAAAGAAGACTTGGTCCTTTCGATCAAGTAGTCCGAGGCAACGTGGGGTTCTCGTCGGCGGCTGCCATGCCCTTCTTCAACAGGTCGGTGAAAAGACGCGGCAGAAGTTGCCGCTATGTCGCACCCCCAGCTCTCCTTCCATCCTCCTTTCGAAGGTCCGCGAGAGGATCAAGGAGAAGGTGATCGAGACGTCCGTGGAGTGGCCCAGTATGGCAGTCATCGTCCAAGAGAAACGTCAGAAGGCGGTCACCGCATTCGAAGCCCAGTTGTCTCAAGTCCACGGAGTCCTCCTCATAGACCACGAGGATCCCAACTGGAGACAGAATTCCGCATCAACGCTGGTTGTCAAGAAGATCCTCGCTCAGTCGAGGTCCACGTCCGGCGAGATCACGTCGGTCAGAGAAAGGTCAAGGCTCGACCTGCGCAGGCGTTCAATCAGCATGGACACATTCGAGCGAATGTCAAGGCCGACGACCGGAGACAAGAGTTCGTCTTCGTCGAAGGCGGAACTCAGAGGAGGAGTGGTCTGTACCACTGATGACCTCAGGTCCATCATGAATAGTTTTCGTAAGGACATGAATAGACAGGATTCAGCATCCTTAAGCGATCGATATGAGAATGCTTCAAGGAAGTCCTCATCTCTACTGGAAAACAGCGACAAAGCCACTGCAGTTGTATCCAGCGTATTAGATCTTGACAATCATATCCACTCAGAAACAGACAAAAACTCGAACCCGATACCTTTGAGTGATTCGAGCGTCCGATTCAGTTGTGCACCGCTGCCGGAATCTGCCCTTGACAGCGTTACCTCAAACTCCGATGGGAAGCTAGAAGTAGCCCGATCCCACGTGATCCTATTCCGTTCCTCATCGGCAAACACTTCCGGCGCCAAGGCCAAGTCGCTTGCGGCCAGTAACCGGAAGTGCTCCTTCTTCCGGAGGTCTGCTTCTGTCTGCAGTACTCCCTGTCTCGAAAGAACCTCACCTGTTCAACTGGCACCTTTCCACTATCTTGAAAACACGACTGTGGCGCATCTGAGAAACAACTCCACCATTAAAGATCAGACCGCCGTTTGTCTAATAACCGGCCGAACCCGAGTTCCTTCGAGCTGCTCCAGTTCACCTCGGAAAGGCAACGGCCGAGCAGGACCAGCCGAGCCAGGACTGGTTTATTCCGGCAACGACTTTGACCCGGAGATCCTTGGCCAGGCCATCCAAGTCCACCTCGAAACTATCATGAGGTCGAGAACTGCTTCAGGTGAACTCAGCGAAACGAGAAAATGACTTGAGGGACATTCAGGCAAATCTTGATTCATATGTAGCTGGGTATTTGTATAGCGCCTATCATCAGGACACAACGTATCCTGGTCTGGTTTAATTAGTGCCGGTTGGACGGTTGGGCTACTGATTAGGCTACTATAACAACAACGACAACAACGGTTCTCGCATATAAATATTTCTGATTTATCCAAAAGGCAAACTTGGACAGGCTACGGTTATTTATTTATTAATGCATAAAGCCCAGATATACAATAATATATGAACTAAACAAATAATTTGTATGCGATTGGTATTATACAGTATATCATATTATATCATATATATATATCCTATGCATGGTAGATTTCTTAGTTCGTTTGTGCGGCCTTATTCTCCGTCTACCCATCCGTCTACTTGTCTGCACATATATCTGTCTATCTGTATACGTATGTATGTATATCTGTCTATCTGCTCATCCGTCTACGTATCTGTACATATGTCTATCTGCCCGTAAGTATGTCTGTCTGTCTCCCCATAAGTCTGCTTGTCTGTCTGTCTTTCTGTCTGTATGTCTGTCTGTCTGTGTGTTGTCTGTCTGAGAAACCAGATGGCTCACACGGTGCATATGCAATTTGAACAAATGAGTTCTGAATAATATAAGAGAACAGGTCACGTGATTGAGCGCAGAGAAGGTAAACAGTTTTTCGTGGTACGAATTTCCAGCTGTATGCTCGACACCTGGTTTCGAACCCCGGGCGCAGCGGTGAAAGGCCGACGCATGGAAGTCCTAATCTGAACACTTCTATAGCGCCGTTATGTTAATGCCCGAGGCATCCAAGCCATCGCTTCCCTGCGCTCTAAACATAGGCCTATTTGCATAATACGTTTCACATGGGGGGCCTCCTTGGTTCCGCTTATTTAAAGTGACTCACTGTAATTCCTGTTCGGTAGAGTTCTGCAGAAGCACATGATGCAATGAATATTTCAGAAACACATAGCATGTTATGCCTATATTCAGATAAATATATATATATATGCACATATCGCAATTAGGGTAAATTGATGGCTCTGAGTAGGCCAAGTGGCCTTTACTAATCGGCCTGTGAGCTCAGCTTGAACTTCGTAGACAGGGATGTGCGCACTCTGCAGACATGCCACGAAGAGCAGCCTATCTGTCCATCTAAGATCTTTATATAGAACAGTTTCTAACGCACTGTATAGCAGCGATGTTCTAATCGGAATACCATTCTATACTCGGATTAGACGCCGAAACGTAACAGTAAGTCTCGTATACTCATATCATATTATACCATAGCAGCTTTGTGAGGTTCCTAAAGGGTCCGATATAAATAGCCAGATACATGGGCCAACATCAGGCGCCCGAAGAAGGTACTGTTCAACAGTGATTTTACCTTTTCGGGTCGGAAGCACCTCTGTTGAGTTTATCCTTTAACAGGCGCTTTATAAATCTCAAATTACAATTACACACATACATGTAGGTATTCAGAGCGCCAGCCGTTGCTTACAAGAACAGCTGAAATTGAACTGTCAAGACATCGCCGTCTCGTCTGTCCTTTGCTGTCACAGACAGACGTCTCTTATGCCAACACAGATGGCTGATTTACGGTCGTTTTCACACAGAACGCTTTTCTGGTAACATCTGGGTTACATCAGGTTGATATAATTTAGTGACTTCTGCTGCACGAAGATTGTGGAAAACATATGTGGGTCACTCAGTTGGGGCTCATAAAATTAGTATTGAGGCGAGAGTAGCGTTCAAAGATTACTACTATTTTTACAACTACTGTTGTTACACTGCCAAGTCTAAGCTAATAGCTAAAATAAGGATCTACGCCCATGTTGATGGTAATTATGACGATGGCGACAACCATAACGATGCTGCTGCTGCTGCTGCTGCTGCTGCTGATGATGATGATGATGATGGTGATCGCGACAGTGATGGTGATGATGATGACATTGCTAATCTTCATCATCGTCGTGACGATGATTATGGTTGATGGTGACAATTACGATGAGAAAGACAAGGAAGAATTCGATCGTTTTCTGACTAACGTGACGTCGGAATTGGTTATTTATTAGAACTAATTATCGTACATAATTGAGGCTACTTTATAGGCGAGACCACTCAGGATTCATTCCAACAACGATTCTAGGTTTCTCTTGGATGAAACAGATAGGACCATAAGACTAAATAATAGGGTTGGTGTTGCAGATTAAGTATGAGAGAGATGAGGAATAGTTAATAGACTTCAATCTGTGAACAGTTTCTCCGCCGTTGTATTTAGAAGTATGCAGCTGATTCCTTGCCTTTTTAGGGTAAAAATACAAATATATATCTTTATTTGCAGAAAACGCTACCCAGAGATTAGGCACAATCCTTCCAAAATGTCTTACTGGATCTGCATAATGTTCACCTTTCGCTTTGGAAAATGGTTTAAAGTAATCGCTTGTTCATTATGCGCCTCTGTAAACTATCGCGACGGTCACCACCGTTTGGATCACAATGAGCTCACAGCTGCTGCCTGTGCTCATCTAAACTGCCTTGTCTTAGCTCTTGCCACCTCTTCCTTCACATTGCTTCATCTTCCCTAACCTTACGTGAAGCTACTTTACCCGACCCTAGTGTGACTTTACCTTATCTTACCATGTCTGACCTGACCGTAACTGATCTGACAGTATCTGACTATATGACTGTACCTTACCTAACCTTACCATATCTGACATGACCTGATCTGACTCTCCCCGACTTTACCTTACCTTACTATGTCTGAACTAACCATGGCCAAACTGACCTTACATTGCGTGACCCAATCTACTTAAGTATCATCCCTCGACTCGATGGAACAAATCGCGTCCAATAAGCAGTTCAATAAATCATAGTCCAATGCATCATAGACTTCTTTCCAGATCGAATTCATCTGCTACAGGACCGAGACGAACAACACAACGTAGGATTAATCTCCTTAGTGTACACGCCGACGGACGGCGTCGGGCCTCGCAGACGCCGCTCCGGATAACAACGCCATTCCTATGAACAAACACACAGAGGCCTAGGTAGGCCAACAGATAGCGTGCCCTCTCTCTGTAACCCTTGCTCGAGGGCCATTGTTTCAGGAAGGCTGGGGTTGGGTGATGTAAGTCGAGCAGACAAATCTATTCCCCACAAATTAATCATGTGATGCCCATCAGAGTAAACGGATGTTAGTTCACTGAAACATCATCTGACATTTCGGTCCATCTGGTGCTAATATTTATACATACGCAGCTTATTATTAAGCAGAACTGTATACGCTCATGTAAACATACATATATATGTATGTAAATATATATATATATATATGTATATATATATATACTCGCGTGTGACAAGTCGTAGGCTATAATTTAACAAAATATCTGGTAGGCTAAGATCTGAGCGTGCACGAAGTCTCGTGCGTTCTCTGCCGTTCTCGTATATACACAACACGCTATACAAATAAACAACAGAATAAGGTGTCTTGAAGAGGCGCTGTAGATATTTAATATTAAATTACAATTACAATCCATGAATTAGTTCCGTGCTCAGTTTCAGCTTGCGATGTAGGATGCGCTCTTGTCTGACGTCGGTGTTCCAAGGTTATGTCCGTATTTGCATGATGGTGGCATTTATACGCAGGCCAGTGTACTGGCCTCAGCAAGACCATTCGTATTTTTAAAATAATTTCTTTGTTTTCATAGGCCGATACCACAGCATCCAGGTCATCGTTTTAAAATCGACAGTATCTCCTTGTCTATGTTATCCGTTTCTTGTTCTTCGTGGTCCAATGTGTTCTTCTGTTTGGCCCAATATCATTCTTCCATTTAAATATAAAGTCAACCCTTCTTCTGATGGAAGAAATTCTTCTTCTTTACTGTCGAAGTGTTTATCCTTTAGGTCCTTCCACGTAGTGTTTCAGTTGTCCGGTATTTCTTCTTGGTTAGATAAATTCTTCTACTTTAAGGTCCTTTATACTTTATGCGTTCTATGGTTTTCCCTGCTGTATCAAATCTTCCTTCATTTAGGTCAGAATCTTCTTCCTTTTGGTCTAATTCTTCTGAGACATTTCGACATGTGCATGGTCTTATGTTGCTTCTTGGTTCCTTTGCTGTATAATTCCTTCTCCCTTCCATAGTTTCTGTTTTCGTCATGTCTATACGTTTTATAGCTTGTCCACATATCTGATAGATTCTAATGACCTTCATGGCGCCGTTCACATGATGCACAAGGCATCAATCGATGGCTCTTCGAGTGAAACCAAAGTCATAAAATCATTATCCGCCGGTCGAAACACAATCCCTTATTTAAGTATCTTCATAATTCACCCACGTTGGCTAACGGACTGGTTTTCATTATGTTTTCCATTACAGTAGAGACCTTGTCACCTTCAGTGCTGCCGTGTGACCTTCTCGACTCTCCGGTCGCTCACCAGGCTCTGGTTTCTCAACCCCTAGACTTAATCCGGTTCGTCAGTCACGCGCACTAATCTCGTCATTTCGTCGTCGACGATATATCGCGGCCTTTCCTGCTTTTAGTCGCACCAATTCGTCAGTAGAGGCCGCCATTTTGGAACGATTTCTAACAGACGTCAGCAGTTGTCAAACTTTGTATGACATCGTTTACAATTATATCTCTTTTCGACGGAAAATGTTTCCTTTTAAAGTTTGGATATTTATTCCAACCGAATTTCTTCGCTAAAACACCAGACTCGACAAATTCTATCTAAACTTTTCTCATAAATATATATTAATGTCGTCGATCTAACTATAGCCTTTGTCGGCCATGTTGTCTGTGGTGCCCAACCAATACGAAAATGCGACAATGACGACACCTTACAACAATTTGGCAAGCCAGGCGACGTTTGGACTTACGGGTCTGTTAGTGTTTGTTATCGTGGCCGTTATCGTCTTTGCCGTACGAAGAAAATGCCGGAAGAGCCGATCAAGGTCATCGTCTGCTGACCCCGAGGAACCGCCTAACTGTGCCACACCGGAACCGGAACCGAGTTATGAACAGCCGGTGTTCGTATCGACCCCAACGCTGAGCCGGAAGTCGGAAACGTGGAACAGCGACAAGTGGAGCCACCTCGCGGACGACATCAAGTCGATGCTCAAGGGCCACGTGATCGAGAGTGAACGCCTCCGGTTGGGAAATGCCATCGGAGAAGGTAAAAGAACGATGACGAAATTAGTAGGGTTGAAAAAATGCCACATCATGGCCTCCAATTTTATTCATCTATTCATCAGTCAATCGATCAATCAATCAATCAGTCAATAAATCAATTCATCCATCCACCGATCGATCCATTTATCTATCCATACATCTATCGATCCATTTCATCTTCCATCCAGCCATATATACTTGTATATGTAAACACATATAGTTTGGTGTATACGTGCATGCTGAGCGACGATGCGCAAATATGTAGAGCTGTGTACATTATTTATCCGGTTCCACGCAGTCGGATACATTTAACTTAAGTAGGTCGGCGTTGTCCTTGCCTTTGGCGCACGGTTCTTGACGTGACAGGTATCTCCAAATGTCGACGATCACGTGTAATTGCAAGTACGGCCCCACAGATCGGCTCGTCAGTGCATTTGTAAACAGATGTATGTACGTGATGTATGTGTAACCTTTAACTGCATAGAAAGGCTCGAAGGCAGGGTGGCTGACCGATTGCAAAATGTATGAATGAATTAAGTAATTGATTAGCTAATTAAAGAACGAACGAATTAATGAACGAATGAACTACAGACTTAATGAACAATTACTGAGAGTCTGTTATAATCTCGATGCTATTGGCTGACTATCAAACTGGTTGGCTGGCTGAATGAGGATGTGGCGCCTGATTTGGCAGAATACAGAGGACTGACTCTTAGGCCTATGATGACGATAGCAACAGCACTGATTTTTACTTGTAGAAATTATAGAAATGGAAATAGAGTCTTGAACACAGAACCTGAGGTGTCGCATGGTAAAAGTTCATTATTATCCTCATGCAGGGGAGGATTCAGGATTCAGAGGCGAAGTAAAAGTGGGTAATGCGGCAAAATGAGATAGAAGAAGCAGAAAAAGAGCAGTTTCTTAAGCTAACCTCGAAAGGTCAAGGGTACGAAGTGATAGCGATTTCTTTTTTCTTAGCATCGCAGGCTCGCGTATCAGACCGGTTGGCCAGTCCTCTCCCTCCTCGCCTGATCTTCACACCGACAATGTGCGGTCGGTGTACTCATTCCATAACCGCGTTGTTATATAGCGCAAGTGCGTGAAGGCATAAATCTCGAATATCTTTCTAACATGACAGGGATTTGAACCACCGACTTACGGTTGGCAGTTCAGTTAACCACTAAGCTTTAGCACACCATAAGAAAAGCCGCCAGTATCCAAATATAGGGGGCGTACATTTATTATACACCCAGTGAATGCACCTGTGCTCGACATGAAGAACCGAAAACCTGCTAATTCACTTCCTATGCCTACAGCTTAAAAAGCAGTTCCAAGCCCCAGACGATGGACGGAGATTTAAAACCGTGGACGATGCAGTAGAAGTCGACACATGTGTTACCAATATGCCACGAAACCATTTGGCTTCCTAGAGAAGTATACAGTCTCTTGTTCTGCCTGGATTAGCTGACAGAATATCCGACGAAACGCATGCGAAGGCACACACACACACGTAACACTGCCACAGAACCAACTTAATTAAGACGAATAGACCGACACGATTTTCACATTCTTCAACGCCCACTTTTTAAGCTCAGCCTCTTTCTTCATTTAGGACAACACAATAGCAACACAAAACAACTGATATAGTTGTAGAATGAAAGTAAAGTAGCACAATGCGTTATGGCCCCTACACTGATAGCATAGTAACTGATAGAAGATAGAATGACAGTATAGAACGCAGACTGAGCTACCCCCTCTCTGCTACTTTATCCCTTTCGTCGTTCACTCGATCTATCACTCCTCAGGTATTCCATTCAAAACTGAAGTCTCACCTTTTCAAAAAATCCCACCTTGATCAGTCTTCCCATTTCTCTTAATTTGAACACAACCCACCCTAACCTCCTCTTCCCTCCTCTCTCTGGTCTTTGGGAACCGGACCTGGTTCTTGACATGGCATCGTTGGACAACCCCACCGACTTGACGCAGCGCTTGTTTTAAGCTGGTGCCCTGCGATTAGCTTTCAGTAGCGCTTTAGATTTTTTCGAGTTTGGGCAGAATCCCAGTGCAGCAGGAAGTAACTTCAACGGAGGATTGTCTGAATAATTTAGTTGGCGGAGTTAATCTTCCCCTTAAACTTGAACCCTGACTACCAGTCATTTGAAGGGTCATTTGCTATCGAGTCCCACTGAGTCAGTTACAAAACGCTCTCCACTCGATAGCTCGAACTGTCTGCTCTTCCTCGTGGTCTGTCACTCATAGAAACTGACGATGCAAATGCCCTAGCAGGTAGTCGTTTGATATATTAGCCTGCTTAAAACCTGTCTAATTAACTACAATTAATTACACAACCAGTCCAGTTAATTTAGCGCACGTCACGGGATGCCATAAACCACTGCAAGACTGATTATCTCATTATATATGTGTTGTCATTATTTAGGCCTATGTTGCATTTGCATCTCGCTAATGGACTTTTGCATCAGGCGCTTGCGTGACTCTGTCATGTAGGCCCCTATCTATATATAGATATGTATGTATATGCGTAGATGAATGTGTGTATGTGCATGTGTAAGTGAATGTGTATGTTGTATGTATGTGTGGGCATGTGTATGTCAGCGCTTTTAAGAGATTCTTATAAGACACTAAATAAATGTTCAGCTACAGTCTTGTGCGAATTAATTGGGACAAGCATTATTTCAATGGAAATTTGACATTTCAATCATGGAAAGTAAGTATTTTGTGTCCTTCTGCTTTTATTTCAGACAATTAGTATTTAATATGTCCACCCTTTGCCTTGAGTAGCAAATTAACTCTCTTAGGCATGGAGTCAACGAGTTTCTGGCATGTCAGAGACAATTCTGCATCGTGAAACCATATCGCTAGTATGGCTTCGATCATCTTAGTTTTTGTAGTGCAGTCTCGTTTCCTGAGCTTCTGTTTCATGACGGCCCACAAGTTTTCTATGGGATTGATATCAGGCGAGTTGCCAGGCCATTTTAGAACCGTAATGGCATTGTCATTCATGAACTTCTGAACTTTTTTCGACGTGTGACACGGAGCAAGATCTTGCTGGAATATGCCGTCGTTACTAGGGAAGTCGTGACGAAGGTGTGGCAGAAGTTTTGAGCGAAGGACTTCAATGTATTTGTCGCTATTCATCATTCCGGTGACAGGAAACAAGAAACCAAGACCAGCCGCTGAGAATGACCCCCAGAACATTTTCTTTTCCAGGTGTTTGACGTTCTGTTGGATGTGTTCGGTTGTTATCGGTTCACCCAGGGATCGCCTTACGAACTGCACACGTTGTCCTTGCACTTCGAAATGGCTCTCATCAGAGAAGACAACCTGCAGCACAGAAATACATGTAAATCACACACTGTAGGCTGTGCATGTACTGTACAAGTGCAATATTGTTAGAGTTTGTCATCAAGAAAGCAACAGCAGTACACGTGGACATTCACATGTGTAATTTTAAGAGTATGGCCCTTTTATGGAGAACAGAATTTACCTTTTGCCAGTCTTCCGTAGTCCAATGTTTGTAGGCCTTAGCCCAGAGCAAACTTTTATTTTTCATGGCGGAGGTGAGTAGCTGTTTATTCTGTGGCTTGTGCGCTCTTCTTCCCACAGCCAGCAGACGACGACGGACCGTACTGGAGTCAATGTGAACACCATATGCTTCCATGTCTCGTTTGAGATCTCTGCTAGTCTTGCGTGGATCTCTCTTACTCATCCCGACCAAAAGTCTGTCTATACGTTGAGAAGTTTTTCGTTTCCTGCCACATCGTCCAACTCGTGAGGGTGAAATGCTGCCAGTTTCTGAGTAATGTTTTATCAACCGAGCAACAGTGCTCTTCCCTATTCCACATTCTAAAGCAATTTCTCTGCACGTTTTACTTGTAAAATTGGCCAAAGTAATTATTTTTGACCGCTTTCTTGGCGTGACATCCATGTTTTCTTACAATTAATTACATTTCCGGCAGCAGGGACCATATGATATCTGAAACGAAAACATAGGGATCATCTTCTCTGCTAAAAACCAAGAAAACACAATGCATATTCCCGCAAGATATTGCTCCGTGTCACACGTAAAAAAAGTTCAGAAGTTCATAAATGACAATGCCATAACGGTTCTAAAATGGCCTGGCAACTCGCCTGATATGAATCCCATACAGAACTTGTGGGCCATCATGAAACAGAAGCTCAGGAAACGTGACTGCACTACAAAAACTAAGATGACCGAAGCCATACATGTACTACCGATTATGGTCTCACGATGCAGAATTGTCTCTGACATGCCAGAAACTCGTTGATTCCATGCCTAAGAGAGTTAATTTGCTACTCAAGGCAAAGGGTGGACATATTAAACACTAATTGTCTTAAGTGACAACAGAAGAAAAAGAAAAAACCTAATTTCCAAGACTGAAATGTCAAATTTCCATTGAAATAATGCTTGTCCCAATTAATTCGCACAAGACTGTACGTATATGTGTTGCATATACACGGAGTGAAGGGTCGAAATTGCTTTAATCCACGCTTTGCTGGTGGCTGTTTATTTAAGCACTAGTGTCGAACTTAATGGATTCACCGCTGACAAAGCAAGCTGCTGCAGTATTATGCTATTGGCATCAAAAAGGCATTCGTATGGCCTCTTCCACTTTCCGTTCTTCATTCCCTTCTTCCCCCATGATACCTATGTGTCCATCAAATAAACTCACATATGATCCACCGCTTGCAAGTTCTGCGTTGGCCTTTCACTCAAAACTGAAAACAATCCTCTTTCACAGATCCTATTCTGACACCCCTTCTTCCTCTTATCCATATTTCCGCTCCAATCCCAAACATCACCCACCGTAGCCGCCACGCTGTCTCTCTGCCTGACTTTTGGATCTTGAACTGGAATCGAGGCCCTTTTGCCTCTCGATTTTGTTTTGACTGAGCACCTGTGAATAAGCTGGTCCCCGTGACGTGGCTTTCGTTGGGCGATGTAGAAATCTCGAGATTACGATTATGATTCTCGCTCTTTCTCCTCTTTTCTCTCTTTCTCCTCTTTTCTCTCTTTCTCCTCTTTTCTCTCTTTCTCCTCTTTTCTCTCTTTCTCCTCTTTTCTCTCTTTCTCCTCTTTTCTCTCTTTCTCCTCTTTTTGTTCTCACTTCCGAAAGATTTATCCTCGAGATTAGTGCAGATTTTTTCTAAAACGCAATATAAACACACACGCTTAGCCAGCAGCTGAGATCGAGGGGCAACGGGGCCATTTGCTCCGAGCGCCACATGGTAAGGGCCCTCATCTTTACTTACTGTTTCTCGTCTACTTTAAAATAAGAAAGAAATGTTCTTATTGGAATCAAATATTTTCTATTTGTTATTTGGTAACTAGCAACAAATCTTACGAATTCTTGTATTTATTTTATTATTAAATATTAATATTTATTTCTCCTTTGGTATTATAGTTCACAACTGCGATTTACCAGACTTACGATGTGCATGGTTCGAGATTGGGGTCTCGTATTTGCAGTGTCCCGGGCCTCTCTGAATATTTGAAGGACCCCGGCGGAGATTAGATTGATTCGAACGCACTTTCATGTCCGGCAACGCATTGTATGTGACCCGATCCCTCACCCGAGACACTCATTATTACACTGCTCGAACTCTCTGACAAAAACTACAGAAGCGGATATTGAACACATTGTCATATACACGTTTGAATAGGTGGATTAATATCTACTTTTTGTCTGGATTAGTTCCTGTTATTTTCCTGTCCCTCGGGTCTATCCTTTATTTTCTTTTATATCCCGTTCCTCAGTTCTATCCC